>BRYA01000037.1:0-26167 GCA_030267965.1 Triparma columacea | reverse complement strand
CCCCCCCCCCCCCCCCCCCCCCCCCGTGCAGTATGTTGCACGCAACCTCCCAGCACTCCCCCATCCCCTCCCCCCCATACTTTAGCGTGAGTGCCTCCACTTCGCTCCCATCATCCGAGGAAGTTATCTCCCTTACCCTTGGGGTGACGGTGGTCTTGAGAAACCTTCCAAGCCCACCGGTAGAACCGCCACCGGGCGTAGTGGCAACGCGGACGTTGTAGTTGCTGACGAACTTTGAAAGGACACCGACAGTCACCTTTCTGGAGGAAGTCTTAGAGGCAGAGAACCAACCGGATGATTTCCTAATATCCTGCGGTGTTGGATTGCGGTGTTGGATTGCAGCGTGCGTTTTTGTTTGAGTAAAAATTGTTGTGCGGCACTCGCGCGTTTTGGAAGTGCCAATCTCCCCCCCCCACCCCACCCCACCCCAACCCCACCCTCTCACCTTAAGCCTGCTATACTCCCCCCCCCCCCAGCCGTAGTAAACCTTCTCCCCCTCCACCTCCACCCCCCTTGCCACCTCTTTAGCCTCAAGTGTTTGTCCCGTAGGTTCCAGTTGGCACACGCTTAGGTTGTCTACTGCTCCTCCGAATGCCGGATGCAATGTTGATTCCTTCTCGTTTACACGGGGGGTTCGTTCCACGCCCTGCCCCTCCTCGGCCTCCTTGATGACTTGGTTGATGGCCAGGGTTAGGGAGCTCGCGTCTGTGCTGGTGAAGTGAAGGGAGCTCCTACCGTAGACAGAGTCGGTGAAGGCACCGACGAGACGGGTGTTGGAACTGAGGGATGGCGAAGTTGCGATGCGGAAGATCGAGGCGAGCAGCGATTTTGATGTTAGGGAGAGGTATAAATTGCTCACCAGGAGGGGAGGCATCTCCGACTTGGTGTAGATTGCTGAAGATTGTTTGTTGAGGCGAGTTTTTCCGGATTAAAATATGAACGTTGGCTCAATTTTTGTATACAACTTTCTTTGAAACGTGCTGTTATTGTTGACAATTGTTGGAAAGGGGAATAATGAGAGAGTGCTTCATTCTTCCTTTTCGCTTTTCGCTTTTCGCTTCTCGCTCACCTCAAAAACCATGAAGCAGTTTTCCCCCTTCCTCCTTCTATCCTTCGCTTCCGCGAACGAGTTGGCGATGAAGCCGCCTATGGGTTGGAGGTGAGGTGTGCTTCTTACGAGAGAGAGGTCCTCCCTTTTTTGTTGTTGAGAACAGTTTCATGACGATGGGCCTTGGAGCTTTGGAACTTCTTTCGTCAAATGCTAAAGCCGTATTGTTTCCCGCTGCCTTTGCGATCGCTCCCCACCTTTATGATTTCTTTCTCGGCACCCACATGCTCACCCTCCTCACCCTCCTCAACCCCAGATCCTGGAACCTCTTTGGCGAGAATGTGTCCCAGTCTCTCTTGGAGTCCATAATGGATCACATGGTGTCTCGCACTCGTTCCGTTGACGGTGTTCCCACATCTCTCTGCGACCTCGGTTACTGCGACGTCGGTTTGGACGATAATTGGCAGGCTTGTGGTAGCTACAGTGACAGTCATATTCCTCTTAACTTCCACGACGAGGAGGGAACTCCGCAGATAAACTTTGACCTCTTCCCGGACATGAAGAGCATGACAGACTACGCCCACAGCCTAGGCTTGACGGCGGGCTGGTACGGTAACAACTGCATCTGCAGGGAGCACTTCACTCACGACAGGAGATTCTACGAGGGTGACGTCAAAATGTTCATCGACCTCGGTTTCGACGGCTGGAAGCTCGACGGTTGCGGTTCGAAACTCGACCTCCAGCTTTACGACGAGCTCTTAACCGCCGCAGGGGTCGAGGCGGTGGTTGAGAACTGCCACTGGGGGATGAGGATCGCTCCCCCATTTGAGCCTACTCTAGACTGGTGCCCTTGGAACTTCTTCCGCACGTCCGGTGACGTTCGCGCGAACTACGCCAGCATCATGGGAAACCTAAAGTCTACTTACAAATACGCCGACTCTCTTCTTTCTAGGCCCGGCTGCTGGTCCTACCCCGACATGCTCGAGGTCGGTTGCTCAGACGGTCCCGGCGGTGACATCGACAAGGGCCTGACCTCTGAGGAGTCCAGGTCCCACTTCGGGGCGTGGTCAATAATCTCCTCCCCCCTCGTTCTGGGCATGGACGTCCGCAACGCCACTGTCATGGACGCCGTTTGGGACGTCGTGGCGAACAAGGAGGCCATCGCTATCAACCAGGCGTGGTACGGGCACGCCGGGGGTCCCTTCAAGAGCTCCACTGACAGGTTTACAACTCTCAGTGACGTGAACCCCGCCGAAGTCGACTCTGGCGTCCTGAAGCACCGAGGGCTAAAGGAATACGAGGAGGCCCTCAAAGAGACGGGATCATTCAGGACTCCAGACTGGCAGTACCTCTACAAGCCCCTCAGCGACGACGGGAGCAAGTTCGCCGTCCTGCTAATGAACAGCAGAGACGAGGCCGCGGACCTGGTTCTTGACTTTACGGACATTCCCAATTTCAAGGGCGGGCAGGTTAGCGTTAGGGATGTCTGGGAGAGGAAGGACGTCGGCGATTTCGAGGGGAGCATGACGGTGAACGTCAAGAGCCACGACGCTGCCTTCTTCACGGTGTCAGTAGTTTGAGAGGTGATAGAGAGAGGGAGAGAGCTTAAGATTGTAAGCAAGAGGAGTCGCCGAATGGACTACTTCTGAGCAGCACAATACTCAGGCCGATAAGAGGTTTCTCTCTTTTTTCCTTTTAATGTAATGATAATTCAGTTGGATTGAAGCATGAAGATGTACAGCAAGGAGCGCATCTTTCTTTGTCGTCTTGAGGCCCAATCAGCCATAAATAAATAAGGAGGGAAGACTTCCACAGACTTCCTTCTTTGTGCCTTTATTTGGGCAAATTAGTTGAGATGGTTTTAGTACAGACTCCTCAGGTTTCATGGCATTCTGTAAGTGATATTGTCGTTGTATGTGTGTATTATGTTAGGGTTGTGTAGTCGTATTGTTATAATATAGTCTCTAGAGTGTGAAAATTGGTTGGATTTCAACTTCCCCCCGAACCCCCTTAGTGTATCTGTGTATCCATTTATATGCCCCTATGTACAGATATGTCTATATATATGTGCGTATATGCCTTTATATACCTTGATATACCTATATATGCCTATACATACACATATATAGGACATAACACATATATACACACCACACCCCCTCCCCCGCCCCCACCCTCGACATACAATTTTACATCCAATTTTACAAGCATACAACAAATACTAACCACAACCCCACACCCACACCCACCTCAACCCCCACACACACCCACAACCCCCCAACCCAACCCCCACAACAGGGAAATGAGGACGGAAAGAATGCACCTCTCTTCTCCATCTCACTTCTTTCCCTTGACAATTTCCAAATTCTAGCCACGGCAGGAAACGACTCCACCGTGCACCTATGGCAGGTCAACCCCTCCGTAGAGATGACCGCCCTGACCGCCTCAGACGTAGCCAGAGGGTTAGCCTCCAACGGTGGCTCAGCTAGCAACTCCCCAATCTCCCACCTCCTGGCCCTGCAGAAGCACTCCGGCTGCGTCAACTCCATCAGGTTCTCCCCCGACGGTCTATCCCTCCTAACCGCCGGTGACAGGGGTGCCGTCGTTATCTGGAGCGTCCCCATTGGCAAAAGGGGTGGAGGTAACGGGAAGTACTGGTGGGGTGAGATAAAGTCTGAGGCCGACCTTCAGTGCAAGGTAATCCGCACGCAGTGCGAGGACATATTCACGGCAGACTGGTCCCCGTGCAGCAGGAGGTTCATGCTGGGATCGCTGGACCATAAGGTCATGACCTTTGAGGATGTGTCACCTTACAACCAGTCATACGGGTCGGCGGGGGAATGGAAGCCACTACAGACACTATCCAACCACGCACACTACGTCCAGGGTGTCAGGTGAGGAAGTAGATCGGGGGATTCTGAGAATAAAGGCGCCGATCTATATTTGTCCATTGTCGCTACCAAGTCGAGGCTTGAAAACGAACCCTCTACAACTAACATGTGACCTTCTTCCTCCCTCCCCCCCCCAGTTTCGATCCCCTCGGTAGTTACGCTGCAACGCAGGGTAGCGATCGCACCGTAATCGTGCTACAGCGCAGGCCCCCCAGAGTCGCCAAGGCCAAGAAGGAGGTGAGTGAGAAGGTGGAACTTCCGGGGGACCCAAGCTTGTTTCGGCGTGTGGGGGGCATAAAAGAGAAGTAACGGAGGGAGGACATTTTACAACTTACACGAACCCCCCAACCCCCACCCCCCCCCACCCCTCCCCTCCCCTCCCCTCCCCTCCCCCCCCAGGTAAAAAAGACCGCCCTCTCAGAATCCACCAAGGACAATACCTCCAACAACACAACAACCACCCCCCCCCCAAATGCCGACCGCCAGGGCAACCCTTCCAATGACACCGAGAACGTTTCCTCCAACAACGTCTCTGAGGAGGCCAACTCGCCTGACGTTGCGCCTCCGGAGCCCAAGTTCGAGCTCCTTAAAGCCAAGGTGATGAAGATGCGAAATTTCTCCGCCCCCGATACCTCCCCCGATCCCTCCGAGGTCGTCCCCCCCAAGCCCGGCCGCCACAACATGTACGTCGACGAGACCATGAAGTCCTTTTTCAGACGCCTCTCCTGGACCCCTGACGGGGCCTTCCTCATCACCCCCGCCGGAATATACCAGGAGTCCGAGGCGTCCCCCCCTCAATTCTGCACTTACGTATACGCTCGGCACGAGTGGGATAAGCCAGCCGCCATACTCCTCGACGGTGACGTTCCCTCCGTAGCCGTTATCCCCAACCCCTCCTTCTTCGAGCCCCCCCCCACCGGCCCTACCCCCGGGTCCCTAGCCTCCCTCATGCCCCCAACCCCGAACCCCCTTAGGTGCCTCTTCGCGGTCCTAACTCGGTCCACGGTGTATGTGTATGACACGTACCACGAGAAACCACTGTTCGTCAGCAAGAACCTACACTACGCGGGACTCACGGACGGGACGTGGAGCTCGGACGGCCGGAGCCTGCTCGTCAGCAGCTCCGACGGTTACGTCAGTCTGATAAACTTTGAGAAGGGTGAGCTTGGCGTTCAGGTCGTAGCTAAGGAATCAGAAAAAGGGAAGACGGGGAGAACGTTCGTACCACCGTCTACGAACCCACCTATCATACCGCCGCTTAAGAAGAACGAGAAGGAGGTTGAAGGACGGCCGGAGAAAAGGGTCAAGATCGGAAACGAGGAGGAGGGGAAGAAGGGGGAGGTGCAAGGCAAGGTGAGGAGAAGAGGAACAAATTTATAGAGGGAAAGGAGGGAAGAGCAAGTACTTACTTGACGAACCGACAAGTAACCGCGACATATTCTTTTTTGGGGGGGAGAGGGTGAGCGATGTCCATAAATCCTAACCCCCCTTCCCCCTCTCCCCTCCCCCCCTCTCTCTCGCACTTGTGTCTCAGGGTTCCAAGAGGAGAATCGCCCCCACCATCGTCCCCACCGGTGTCGTCCAAGTAACCACGTCAACCACAACCTCCAACCCCCCCAATCGTGCAGAGACACCTATCGACGCACCCGTCGAAACACTCAGCTTGAAGGGATTAGGAGGAGGAGGAGGGGGGGAGAACACTAAACCGGAGGAGGGGATTAGAGAGGATAAGGATATGGGGAAAGGGGAGGGGGGGGTTAACGTCTTGATGGGGAAGAAAAAAAAGAAAAAAAGAGCTACACTAGAAGCTGTGGAGTGAACAAGGGGCAAAAATGAAGAGAGAAGGACAAGGGGGAGGGAGGGGGGGGGGAGGTTTAGGGTTTTGATGTGGGGTGGTGGGGGATGACGGGAGAAATGGAGAAAGGAATGGACAAAGATACTATTTTCCGCCCTTTGGGAATACGAAAAAACTCAAATCGTGCCTTATTTTTCTCTTTCGACGTATTGTACAAAGTAAAGTATATTCGTCAGGACCTCTTAACAACCCCCGGGTACATCCCTTCAATAGCCTTCGCGAGTTCCTCGCTAGCTTTATCAACGTCATCATTAACGACAACCACGTCAAAGTTTCCCCCCCTCCCATACAAAATCTCCTCCTCAGCGTTCCCAAGTCTCGTTTTAATATCCCCCTCACTTTCCGACCCCCTATCTCTAAGTCTCCTCTCAAGCGTCTGTAAATCAGGTGGTGCGATAAACACGTACTTAGCATCCTCAAACGTACTTCCCCCCTCCCCTCCCACGTTAACTAGGGATTTTAGAGAACGGACACCCTGGACGTCTAAATCGAGCACGCAGACCTTCCCGGAGGCCACGACTTTTTCAACGGCTGCTACGCTCGTACCGTATAGGTTACCATGTACAGACGCAGTCTCCAGGAAGTAGCCTTTTGGAAAACTCGTGAATGTGGAAGGGGTCGTGAAGGTGTAGTGGACGTCGGGGACCTCTTCGGGACGGGGGGGACGGGTTGTGTGGGATACGGAGAAGGAGAAGGGAGAGGAATCTAGGATTGAGGATGACTTTGAAGAACCGAATAGAGTAAGGGTTATTAGGGTGCCTTTACCTACACCGCTTGGACCGCATATGACGAGGGGAGGTTTTCGTGTGCTGGTTGGTGATTCAGGTGATGATGAATGGGTGTTTGAATGGGTATTTGAATGGGTATTTGAGTGAGTGTAGTGTTTAGTGTGGTGTTGAATGTGGTGTCGAATGTGGTGTTGAATAGTACGTGTAGCACATCCATTTGTCATCAATGTAGTAAATGAGAGGATAGTAGGCATTGATAAGATGAATAGTACGATGATAAAGAGGGGAGAGAGTGATTTCATCTTCAGTCCCCGACTCTCTTGACGATCTAATTGGGAAACTCTTTGAAACGACAACGTTAGGAGCAAAATTTCAATAGCTACAACTTTATACGTATCTATTACAACCGTAGATAGGAATTTGATGCAAAGACGACGCAACTTTGATGCTAATTTGGGGTTGAGAACAAATGTCACAAAAATGAAGAAAAGGAAAATCCAGGGTACAGGAATACTTGGTGGAAGGGTTAGTCTTGGAAGATTCGCTTCATCATGCGGTCCATGATGGAACGAAGGAGGAGACGATCGACGAGGATAGTTTAAACAAATATATTAAATTAATTGAGCGTATTTTTGCCTAACAATTACCACTTAGTAAGACACCCTCCCACTTACTTTCCATGGAATTTGCCTCATGCTTTCTTGCCAATCCCAAATGTGCCAAAAAATGAAGCTTATCACCATTTTCATCGCAATTCAGACTACAAATGCGTTCACATTCATCAAACATTACCAACCAAATATAATAACAAACTCACCAACGGATGGGAACAAATTTAGGACATCCTCCGACATCTCTTCACCTTCCTCCACCATTTCTACCACTTCTCCCCATTCCTACTCGTCAACAACCACATCATACTCATCATCATCATACTCATCATCAACATCACTAAATATGTTCACTGGAATCATTGAAGAAATGGGTACAGTAGTATCCCTCATAACCCGCCCCGACATGGAGATGTGGGACGGGACCATAGGCAGCGGTACAGAGCTGACCATAAAGGACTGCCCCGTCTCCCTGGACGGGGCGTACCTCGGCTGCTCGATATGCGTCAGTGGAGTGTGCCTGACGGCTACGGACCTGGGGAAGGAGGGGGAGTTCAAGGTTGGGCTAGCGCCTGAGACGCTAAGGAGAAGGTGAGCCTTGAACTTGGAGGATTTGTGGGGTAGAAGAAGTACCTGAAGGGGACGCAAGTAGGGGGCTATATTGATATCACACATGCACTAACCTAACCTAACTCCTCCCTTGCCTTGCAGCACCTTGGGGACTTTAGTCCCCGGAGAAAATGTCAATCTCGAGAGGGCAAGGTGAGAATGGGACAAATCATCCAACCAGCGGACCGCAAACATTAATGAAGCCCAAACAAATCATCCAACCAGCGGACCGCAAACATTAATGAAGCCCAAACCCAACGTTTCTAACCCAATAACTCCCACCCCCTCCTCCCTCCGAACAACTCGCCACGCTCACCCGCAGCGAGATAGGAGGCCGGAACAGCGGGCACAACGTCCAAGGTCACGTTGACGGCAAGGGTGAGATAATTGATAAGTGGGTTGACTCCGATTCCCTCTTCATCAAGATCAAGGCGTCCCCAGAAATAATGAAGTTCATAGTTCCCAAGGGCTTCATTGCAATCGACGGAACATCCCTGACCATCTGCGACGTCAACCACGCCGAGGGCTGGTTCACCTTCATGCTGATTGAGTACACTCAGAAGAAGATCATTGTCCCCAAGAAGGAGGTGGGCATGTTCGTCAACCTCGAGGTTGACGTACTCATGAAGGGGGCGGAGAGCGCAATGGCGGCGATCAAACCACGCATAGACGAACTTGAGAGGCAAGTCGAAGAGTTGAGGGCCGAGATATCTGCCCTGAAGGGTTGAACGGTAGATGATAATTGAATGAAAGAAAGCAAGAAAAAAATGAGCCTATATATTTTACGGTCAATAAAAACAGCACTTCCTACTATTCTTGCACCTCTGTCCTCCATCGTCCCCCTCCGCCTTGCTGTCCGGTCCGCAGCTCGTGCACATCCACGCCCCCTGTCCACTATACTCCCCTTCCCCGCACTCGATCGGTATCTCCGTCCCCGCTGGGCACATGTGTCCCTCCGGGCACGTTCCCTCGCACTCCTCCCCCGTCATCCCTCTCCCCCCCCCGTACCTCCCCGCCTTGCATATCCTCCTAACCCCCCCCGTGCAGTAGTGGCCGGGTTCGCACTCCCGCTGGCCTACCCTGGTAGTGTTCCTCTCGTCCCCCCCGTAGGTGTAGTATCCCGCGGAGACGCTCTTGGGTCCGCTCGATCCCGACGGGCAGTACAAGTCAACCCTCCCGCACTCGTGTCTCATCGGTTCCGTGCTCGGTCTCATCGGGTAGCTCGTGCAGTAGTACCCTTCCTCGCATTGACTGCAGTCTGAGGGGGACCTCATGCCGTGGTTGTTACTCCACGTACCCCCGGGACACTGGTGGGCTACCCCAGAGGAACACCACCAACCGGGGGGGCAGATCCTTTGCGCGGACATGGTCATGTTTAGTACATCCTTCTTATCCCTTAAATCAAGGTCGACTCTCCCCGCAACGGTGTAGTAGGACTCGCTGACCGGTGTGGTTTCGTGACTCCCCTCAGGGCAGTAAACGTGCGCCCCCCCGCACTGGTTCTGCGTAGCCGTCGTGCTCCCGGCCTTGCAGTAGTACCCGGGCCTGCACTTGCCTTCGCAGGTCGCCTCTGTGTTGCCTTCCTTCGACCCGTAGTGGCCCTCCCGGCACTTGTATCTTAGCCCCCCCTGGCACCAGTACCCAGGAGGGCACGGTTGTTGCGAGCTCCTGTTTTCCTCCCCCTCCCCCTCGTTCGTGTAGAATCCTTCTGAGACTCGCGTTGGGGAGCTGCTGTTAACGGGGCAGAAGAGGTCCACACCCCCGCAAGGGTTCTGCCGAGCGTCGGGGGAACCGGAAGAGCAGTAGTAGCCTGGGTCGCAGGGACCTGAGCAGGAGCTGGAGGTTTGGCGACGACGGGAACCGTACGTGCCGGGGGAGCAGACTGTGCGGACACCATCCAGACACCAGTGACCTTCCTCACACTTAGATTTGAGGGAGGGAGGGGGATGGAACAGGTCAGCAGGGGTTGGAGATTCACCTTATACCGTCGTAAGGGTAACTAACCCCTTTTGGCCTAACTCACCTCAAACTGCTCGAACCTCGTCCTCCTGCTCACCCCACTCTTTTGCGTATCCGGGATACTGGATCCCTTTGGCACCGCCACGCACTTTTCAGACGTAATATTGAAGTAAAGCTCGTCGAATGCTTCCCCTCCGTCTGCCCTATAGCACTCGCAAGAAGTTCTGTCCTTGGTGCTATTTCCGACCACCAGAGGTGTGTGGCCGGCCGCGTTGGTGCTCCACAATGGGCACTTGAGGCACAGGCTCTTGTCGTCCCCGTCCCCCGCCTTGTACTTTCCCGCAGGGCAGAGGTCGCAGGACCCCCTGGGCACCTTTGTCTTGATGACACTTCCCACTTGGGTGGGAGAGATGGTAACGTCCACGACGTTCGTCATGTTCATGAACGTTCCCGGACCGCACTCGTCGACTCCCTCGGTCGTTGTGTAGTACCCGTCCCACACGCGGGTTGGGCCGATTGAGGACGTGGGGCAGAAGACCCCGGGATTGCCGCAGAAATTTTGGGAGCGGTGGGTGGAACCGGGCTCGCAGTAGTACCCTTGCATGCACTCTCCAGAGCAGGAGCTCGAGCTCAACCCTACCTCACCCCCGTACCGGCCCGCTGGGCACTTCCTCTTCACTCCTTTGACCGAGTAATGACCGACTTCTGTTAGGCTCTCTCCAGTCCTCGTCACCTCCGTCCCACCCGTGCTGTAATACCCACTCTTCACCACGCTTGGCGTGATTGTCCCCGGCGGGCAGTACCTGTCAGGATCCCCGCAGGGCAGCTGCTTCTTGCTCGTACTCCCAGCAGTGCACATGTAACCCTCCTCACAAAGGCCGTTACAAGCGCTGTTAGTCTCCCCAAATTCGGTCCCGTACGACCCTGCCGGGCAGTCATATTTAATCCCCCCCGCACAGTAGCTCCCGGGCTCGCATATCCTCTCCCCCGTCCTCAGATTAACGTCGTCTGAGGACCCCACAGTGTAGTACCCGACGTCTACTGCGGTGCCGGCGGCGCTGCCTTCGGGGCAGAACACGCTCACGTCGCCGCAAGGTACCATCTGAGAAGTCGAGCTGGTGCCGGGGGGGCAGTAGTAGCCGGCAGTGCACTTTGTGAGAGAACCATCTGAGCTTTGGATGTATCCAGCTGGGGAGGGAGATAGGAGAACAGACTGGGGGCAGGGTGGGAAAGGAGGGAGGGAAGGAGTGGGAGGGTGAGAACAAGGAAGGCTGGATAGCGTATTTTCGGAAGTCTAGACGGTCCACTCTCCCCCACCCTTTCCAGCTCGAGTCTAACCTGTGAAATATCTCTGTCTCTATTAGACGCCAAGTTTCCATAATCGGCGTACGGGATTTGCGCGTTCGTTAACAATGGTGTGGACAGAAGGACGACCGTAAGAAGGCTGGCATAGTCCATTGACACCAGACTGTTAAATAATCGGTCCAGTAAAGAAATGAGGCAAACTGCTTGGTTGGAGGAATTCAGCCACTCTAAGAAGGTGGAGAGCCGTTTATAGGTCTACAGAGACCCTGGCGTTTTATTGAAATCGCGGCAGGCGAATGATGAAGTTCAACAGATAAAAGTTTGGGAAATGGTTTTGGGCATTTTTTTGGTGATTTGTGAGTTTTGGATTTAACGACATCTGATTACGACGATGTCACGGAGCACACACAATACCCCTTTAAATCACATGCTACTGTTGTAAACGTCTATGTTCGTCTCAATCTCTCAATATCCTCTCACCCAAACAGGCTCGTCTTCTCTGTGTCAAAGTTATATAGACTCACACCCCCCCTCCTTCAACCCCCCCCTCCCCCCTTCTCCCACAGTCCACCATGTCAACTCCTACCCCCAAGACTCCTCCCCCCACCGAGTACATCTCTGAAAAGTGGGATCCCATCATAGCCTCAGGTCTCACCACTGGCGCAGTCGCCACTGTCGTCGGTGGCGTGCTCGGAACACTCATTACACGCCGAGGCAGCGGGTGGAGGGCAGGTGCTATGATGGCGGGCGTTGGTTTCGGGATCGGCAATGCTGCTGAATTAGCATTTGACATGGACAAGAAGTGAGAATGTATCGAATTTCCACCCTTCCAGCTAGACAATCGTAATGAAATATCGCCGTTTAATTAATGCGATCCGAACTTTGTAGTCTTGGCCGCAATCTGCATGTCCATTGTAGCCTCATCCTTCTTCTTCTCCGTGAGCTGGTGTTCTTTGACGTTCTTCGTCCCCATCCCCTTGTCCAGCACGTCCCCCATTTTGCCTGTCGCCTTCTCTTCCTCTTCCTCCACGATGATGGTGTGGTACGCCGAGCTGAAGCCGCACTCCTTGCATATGTTGGGCTTAAGAGCATGCACCTGGAACCCGGGGCAATTAGGATCCAGGGTGCACAACCTCTTGCCCGTCAAGAACTGAAGCTCGTCCTCCTTCTTCTTCTGCCTGGCATTCCTCCTCAGGTCCTTCCTCAGCCTCCTCGCCTCTTCCTCCTCTCTCAACCTCTCCTCTTCCATCCTGATCTTCTGCTCCTCACTAAGCTTCTTCGCCACCTCTTCGCTCGGTCCCTCATACGGGTACGTTGCCACCAGCGTGTACTCCTTCCCGCACGCCACGCTTCGGACGAGGCCCCGTCCCACCCTATCCACGATGGCCCCGAAGCCTCCGCAGTGACCGGGGACTGGCGTGTACTCCACGTGCTCCTCGTCGATCTGGTGCCCCAGGCAGTAGTTCTTGTTGCTCCCCCATGTGTACAGCTCCCCCTCATTGGTGACTACGGCGTTGTGGTGGCTCCCGCAAGCGATTGTCTTCGCGCTGGTTTGGAGCCCGCAGAACTCCTTGACCAGCCCAGGAGACAGGCTCACCGTGACGTCCTCCTGCCCGAGCTGTCCGTGGAAGCCCGACCCCCAGGTATAGACCCACCCCGAGTTCTTCAGAGGAGGGACCATGACGATGGCGGCGCTATGCCAAGTCCCGCACCCTATGCCCAGGATGTGCCAGTCGTTGAGGGCCATGATGGGCTCGGGCTTCCACCTGCTTTTATTGTCGCCGTGGCCGAGCCTTCCCCCGGAGCCCGAGCCCCAGGAAAACGTTGTCGTCAGGGTCACTGCTAAGACGTGCTGGGAGCCGCAGGCTAATTGGGATACGAACTCATCTCGCAGGGAGGTGAGAAGGCTGGGACCTGGGAAGAAGTGCTGTTGGAAGAAGGGGCGAGGAGGAGGATGGTGAGGGTTAGAAATCGCGAGAGATTGTTTTCCACTGACGAAAGCAAAAAATGTCGGGATTACGCAAGGGGGATACCAAGGATATGGTACGGTATACACGCGATCGTCCCCTCCCCCTCCCCCTCTCCCCGCGCTCACCTTCTCCTCATCCGAAACTCCAACTCTCTCCCTCGCCCCCAAGCCCAACCTCCCGTCACTGACGTGCCCCCAAGAGTAGACCTCCCCCTTATCCGTCAAGCAGCAGGTGTGGTTCTCCCCGCATGCGACGATCTTAACCTGATCTGTGTCCCCGAACCCGGTAACCACCGCCGGGATCAACTGGTTTTTGAAGTTCCCAAGACCCAGTGCCCCGCACTTTCCGTACCCCCAAACGTAGCAGTCGCCACCCTTACTGACCGCACTGGCGTGGCTGCTTCCTACCGAAACCTGCACGCCCTCCTCCCCGATGAGGTCCTCCACAAGCTCGGGGTTGACGAACTTCTGGTACTCTTGTATGTCCTGCATTTCCTGGTTCAGCCCCATTGGCCCCGTTCCTGCCCCCCCCCAAACATACACGTCATGGTCCTCAGTGACTGCGAAGGAGAGATTGTTCCCGGCTGCAACGTGCCGCACTCCAATCCCTCGCGTCGAGGGTACCACGGTGAAGAATGCCCGGGGGGTCAAATCGCCCAGCCCGAGCTGCCCAAACTGGTTGCTCCCCACCACATAGACACTACCTCGTTCTTCCAGATCTGCATTAAGTATGAATTCCGCCTCTAAATCTTCCGTGTAGGCTATTCCCCTAAGTCGCTCCTGTGAAAACCGAAGGAGGTGTTATGGGTTAAAGGTTGCTTTTATAGTATTTCCTTTTAGCTGGCGGCGATGAAGTTTTGCATACTTCGCCCATGCTTACCTCCTCCAAACTATTCTCTAGCCTCTCAATTAGCTGTTTCTTATTACCGTTCGTGGGCTCATCCCTCGCCTCCAAATGACTCTTCAGCTTGGCAACCGATAACTTCTTAATCTCCAGCTCCCTTAGAACCTTCGACGAGCCCCACTCAAAATTTGTTGTCTCGTCTACGGCATCCTTGGCCTGTAAGTAGGGGCGAAGCGAATATTGTCAGCGCTCTGGGAGCATTGCAGAACCAGTGTAGACGAGGGGGGGGGAGGGGAACCCAATATTCAACTCCAATCCACGTCCCTCCCCTCTCTCTTCGTACAACCTCCCCAAAAAAACCACCAACACCACTCACCAATGTCTGATTTTGCGCCTTGAGCTTCCTCAGGGTGTCAATCGCAGCCATGGTTAAATTAACACCGCCGGTTTGTGCAAAATTGAAGAGCCTTTTGAGTTCGCGAAAATGAATTCAAGGGTTACGACCACCACTTCAGAACGTGGGGAGAGAAATTGGCTATTGGCGAAGCCGACAATTGATTAATCAAGACTTTTGGGTTTAACAGTTTGAGTCTCTTCGGAAATGTTGCCATTTCTGGGTGAAGGTCCATTGGAGTGGGATTAAGATAAATTGGGCGGAGGCATTTGCAAATTAAACGCGGTGCGGTTTTTATTGTCATTCCAAGCGCGTCGAAGGTGTCCGAGACACGCATTCCAACAGAGTGGGTGACAATCTTTAGAAATAAGGAAAATGAAATTTGGAAAGGTAGTCTTTGTCGACTTTTATAAATTGTGCAGCGGGTCGACTTAGGCTAGGTTTGTGCGAAGACGAAAAAATTCGACGAAAATCACGTTTATTTCGACCCTCCAGCCCTTCACCCCTTCCTCGGCAATTTGGCCGAAGAGAGAGCCGGAGAAAAGAACTTTCGTCCCTCTCAAAGATAGTCAGGAGCCATGGGCGGTGGATCATCTGTTCCAAGACCTGCCGTATTTAATTTTGCGCATGCACGTGATGCAATACGCATAAACCAGAAGAAACTCTCGGACGATCAGGTATGTTTTGGTCATTCCCCACTGTCGGCACTCTACCACCTAACAAAACACCTCAAAAACCAACCCAGTTGATCAAAGTCATCCGTCAGATGGAGTACCATGTGAATTCCAAGAAGGCTGATCCGGCGGATATATGCGAAGATCTTATCGATGTGGCACTTTGTGTGCATGCAAGGAAGAAATGCCCCAAAGTTAGATTTGGAAAGACTGAATTGCAGATGCCCATTGTGACGTGCGGCGGCATGAGAATCCAGCAAACCTGGATGCCTGACGACATTCCCGTCTTGGGTCCCAAAAAGATATCCCATATTGGCAAAAAGTGCCAAAACAACTTGATAGAATGCGTGAGACTCAGTCTCAAGCTCGGCATTAACCACTTTGAGACCGCCCGTTTTTATGGGACCAGCGAGCTGCAGCTTGTAGACGCGCTTAGCCAAATGATCGATGCCGGGGAAATCAAGAGGGAGGACATTATCGTCCAAACCAAGGTCTCCCCTGCAAAGACAAACGAGGATTTTATGAAGACTTTCAACAAGAGTTGGAAACACATGTCAAAGATCGGATACATAGATCTCTTCTCGTTCCACGGTTTGAACAACGACAAGCACTACGACTGGGTCTTTCAGGAAGGAGGTGAGAGCGGGGAGATGAGAGAAAGTATTAGAAGTGTGAAGGAAACGAGCCACTCCTCCATATTTTCTAACTCTTTGCACTCTTTGCACCTAGGCAACTATGAGGTCGCAAAGGAGCTGCTGGCGGAGGGCAAAATCAAACACGTTGGATTCAGCACTCACGGAACGCCAGACCTTATACGGAAGACAATCGAGACTGACAAGATGGAGTACGTCAACCTTCACTTCCATTACTTTGGGTCGTACCACGCGTCCTACTATGAGGACAGAGAGGGGGGGCATGGGAACGCCTTTAACGTCAAGTTGGCGAAGGAGAAGGATATGGGTGTCTTTGTGATTTCGCCAATCGACAAGGGAGGCGCCCTTTATAGCCCAACAGGGACCCTCGTAGACGCGTGCTTCCCCCTCTCACCGATAACTTTCCAATGCATGTGGCTCTGGGAGCAGGGCGTCGATACCCTTAGCATCGGAATCAGCAAGCCTTCCGATTTCGATGAGGTCTTTGCCGCCGCACTCCAGTCGCAGGTGCCAAAATCCAAGGAATTCGTTGCCTCCGCGGCGTCGAAATTAGAACGTATCTGGGACGGCAATATCGGACCATTCAAAGACTGGTGGAAGGGAATTCCCACCATGTGGGAAGAGAGATCACAGGGGATCGCAGTTTGTCACATAATCTGGCTCTGGACTTTAGTGAAGGCCTTTGGGATGGTTACCTTCGCCAGGGACAGATATAAGACCATGGAAAAAGAGAACGCAAAGTGGAAGAAGGGTAAGGACACTCTAACCAACATTAGTAACTTCAGTTTCAACCCTGGAAGACACTGGGAGCCGGATGTGAACTACGATGCCATGCTTGAAGGGAACCCCTTCAAGAAGGAGATCATCTCAAGGATGAGGGACACGCACGAGTGGCTCAACAGCAAGGACGGGAGTAAGAAAAGCGGGAGTAATCAGGCTTACACGATAAGCACTTGGGAGTCCTTCCCAGGAGATGAACCAAGTGTTAAGGATGTCATCATGCAAAACGTCTCAGGCGGCATGGCAGGGGCTGGAGGGGGAGTTACATCGGACTATAAGAGCTTGGTAGCGCAGATGCGCAAACAATTCGCTCCACCAAGGGGTTATGAATGAAATGGTTAGGAAAAGGTTTGAAATTAGGTTAGGTTTGTGGGTGGGTTAATTAACAATTGAAAGATTATTTGGGAATGGAACGAAAACAGGCTATTACACATTCGGGTTTATTTTGAAACCCTCCTTGTCCAGAAACTCAACCTCCCCCTTAACATCGAGCTGACAGGACGAACCGAGCAGCTTCATAAAGGCACTCCTGTGTATGTAAAGAAACGAACCCTGCGTTAGGGTGAGGAGGGGGCGTGGCGGGGGGGAACGAGGGTGAGCATTAGCCAGCATAATTATGCAGCGAGCCCGAATAAGGACATTCTCACCTCCTCAAGCTCCACCTTCTCCCCACCAACCTCCCCCTCCTCCCTTGCCAAGTCATCCTCATTCATGAAGGACATTGAGAATACCATGCGAGGCTGTCCAGAGGTAGAATGCACGAACTGTATCAGTATCCCACCACCCTCGGGATTAATGTGCTTGATAAGAGACACAAAATAATCTCTTGCCTGTTCATTGATGGAGATGCAGGGACGAAGAGGTTTCAGGACCACTATTCGACGAGTTGGAGTTGCTACCCTCGCCGAGAAGCTCCGTAAGGGATTGATTCGGGCCCTAGTCCTCGTCGAGAAGCTACAGTTGGTAAGAATTCTGGGGAGGAAGAGGGTCGATGGAGTCGAAGAAAGTGTGGAATTATGTGACATTGACAGAGATGACAGAGCACGACTTTGAGAATTGAGATACAGAGACGAGCATGGACAATTTAATAGCGGCTGCGATAACCGCAAGGCTCGTTTAGCAAAGATATTCATGACTTTTTTTTGGAGGGGCTCTGGTCTCAGGTCCAATTTTTCTGGATTAACATGTCTTTGCTTGGACAAACAATCTGGGTACGTTATCAGTAGATCGTCGTCAAGGTCAAGTAATCCAACAATATCTCAATCACATTCCTGAAATTGTCGTCACCATCCTAGATACCATTAAAGGGAAATGGCATGCTGCGGCGTGTGGTGTTATCTCTATTCTTACTTACTCATATTGCTCTTTTTAGGTCGTTGGTGGTATTGGTCCGATAGGACGCAATATCTCACGTAGTTTATTATTAGCTGGAGCGAATGTGATCGTCAATTCAAGGTCTGAGTCTCGTCTCCAGAACTTGAGTACTGATCTGTCAAATCATCCTAAACTCATCACGGTTCACGGTAGTCTCCTCCCTGGTAAGGCGAATGAGACTGTGAATAAGGTGAGAATTGGAAGAGGGGGGCAATTCGTGTGTCGTCGAATGACCTCCATGCCAGAACTTCAAGCCAGGGCGCATAGCGAATATATTCTCCGTGTCACTCTCCAACAAATAGAATCATTTTCGGGATTCGCTTCGCTCATCGCAGACCCTATCCTACTCTAACGTCAGCCTGAACCACGTCGTTGCTCATGGCGCTGTCCGCTGGTGGGCAAACGGTCGGAGTGGCGGTTTCTCCTCCATGGACGAGTCCCGCATGACTGTACCTAGCAAGGGGTTCCTTGAAAATGACGTTGATGAGTTCCTTAGCGCGAGCCAGCAGAGCTTGAAGGTAAGGTGGCGGCTATAGTAGCGAAAATCAACAAGACACAACCCTTCTTGAGCTTAACTTTTACACCAACAAATGTAACCCTTCACTCATCACTTTCCTCATCGCAGCTTCACTTCAGCGCCGCCCAGCATCTCCTCCCGCGTCTTCGCGCGAGCTCCGCCTCCTCATCCTACACATTCGTAACCGGTGAATCTGGTAACTCCGTTATAACCCGTAACCCCCATGTCATGGTGGGAGCACGTGCCGTGCAGGGATTGGCGGAGAGTATTAGGCAGGAGGTTAGGGGCTACGAGGGCGTTACTAGCAGCGAGGTTAGGGTTGGGTTGAAGGTTAATAGGACGGATGAGGAGAGGGCGAGAGAACCGAGGGATGTGCCGCTTAGCTCGAGGATCGGGGACATATGTGCAGGGATATGTGCGAGGAAGGATGGAAATGAAGGGGGGGTGATTCACAATATCAACACCATGGAGACACTCGAAGAGAAGACCGTGGCTTTCAAACACGAGGTGGAGAAGGGGAACAAGATTAAGATACTTTGGAACTGGGAAGGGGGCGGACAGAATGCTGCGTAAATTTACAGTAGTCATGAGAGGGGGGGGGGGGGAGGGGATGAATGGATCATTCTTTTCCTGATGCAAGAAAACTTGTCCGTTAATTATATTTCCAACCCATAACTCATTCCGTCGATTAACATCGTCCGTGAGTCTCCCCTTAACCTTCCCCACCTTGACGCTCTTGCCCCTAACTCCACCTTAAATTAAACTTTGACCTCCTTCACTTACCAACTCCCCCATCTCAAAAAAATCCTGTGTGTACTGTCGCGTGACCTCCGCTTTATCGTAACACCCTGTCATAGCTGCTGCAAGACTGCAAGACTCCGATTGAAGCAGTCATATATTGTCTCTCCTCTTTTTGAAAGCGACAAACGAACTTAAGCCGAAAGGTGTTTTCACATGCCAATATCAGTTTCCCTTCTACTTATTCCACTAACTCATCCTCGACATCGTTCAACCTTTGTTTTTATGCCAGCAGCATGGCCGCTATTGCTTTGGACAACCCTTCAGGCCCTGCTTAATTTTCACGCCCAGTTTCCAGTCGAAAGTGTCCCCCCCCTCTCCCCCCCCCTCCCCCTCCCTCCACTCTCTCCCCCCCCCCCCTTCACCCTCCTCCCTTAGTTGCTAGCGAAGTCGCGTGCGTTCTGGAACATTTTAAGCCACGGTCCCGCGTCCCCTTCTCCCTCCTGCATATCCCTCGGCATCCACGGCCACTGCCACTTCAAGAAGCATCTCTCCGGGTGCGGCATGAACGCCAGGAACCTCCCGTCGTCGCTGCACAGCGCTGCGATTCCGTCCCTGCTCCCGTTGGGGCAGAAGGGGTACGTGGTGGTGACGTTGTTGTCGTCGTCGCAGTAGCTCACGGGGACGAGGCCCTTCTCCTTGACTGAGGCGTAGACGGCCTCGTCGGGGAAGTAGAACTTGCCCTCCCCGTGAGCGACCCAGACGCCCATGCTGGAACCTTCCATTCCCTTGAAGAAGATGGAGGGAGACTTCCCGATCTTGACGGAGGAGAACCTGCTCTCGAACCTGCCGCTGTCGTTGTGGACGAGCCTGGGCTGCTTCTCCTCGGGGAGGACGTCGCTGCTGTTGGGGACCCACCCCATGAGGGCGAAGAGCTGGCACCCGTTACAGATGCCGAGGCCGAAGGTGTCCTTCCTCTTCCTGAAGTCGTCGAACTGCTGCTTGAGGCCCTCGTTGAATTTGATAACCCCCCCCCACCCTTTGGCCGAGTCCAGCGTGTCGGCATAGGAGAACCCCCCGCACGCCACGACTCCCCTGAAGTCCTTGAGGTTGACCTTGCCTTCCAGGAGGTCCTTGACACTCACGTCCCAGGCGTCGAAGCCCGCCGAGAGGAAGGCGGCGCACATCTCCCTGTCCCCGTTGGTCCCCTCCTGCCTAAGGATGGCTACCTTGGGCTTGTCCGCGGCCTTCATGACGGCCTCAGGGGTGGCCTCTGGGGTGTAAGTGAGGCTCCACTTGGGGGCCTTCCTCTCCTTTAGCCCGTCCTGCTCAAGCTGGACTAGGGCGGGGTCGCGCTGGCGCTTCTCGAGCTGGAAGGAGGTCTCCTCCCAGAGGTCCCTGAGCGCGGCTGTGGTCCCGGTGATCTCCGCCGCCCCGTTGACAGAGACCGATACGTTTCTGTCGGACGTGACGGTCCCGATGTTGAAGGCCGGGACCCCCGCGGCCTCGTAGGCCTTGACTGTGTCTGCGGCGTCGCTCCCTGCGACCTCGACGACGAAACCAGCCTCCTCGTTGAAGAGGGTTGCGATGGCGCCGTTGTTACCGGTGTCGGGGACGTCGACCTTAATGCCGCAGTTGCCCCCGAAGGCCATCTCGAGGAGGGTGACGGCGAGCCCCCCGTCGCTCCTGTCGTGCCCGGCGAGAAGTTTCTTCTCCCCAATGAGTACCTGCGTGACCTCCACCGCCTTCTTGAGGACCTGGAAGCTCTCCACGTCCGGGATGTCGTCATTGTTGCCGACCTGGTTGTAGCACTGGGCGAGGATGCTCCCCCCCACCCTAGCCTTGGTGTTGTCCCCGCCGCAGGGGACGTAGACAAGGACGGAGCCGCCGACGCACTTGAGGTCAGGGGTAACGGAGAGCCTGATGTCGGGCGAGGTCACGTAGCACGTGAGGGAGAGCTGTGGAGGTTTTTGAAGCGCGAGCGAGGGTGCGTTGGCGCGTGTTTTTTGTGTTAGTTTCCGTCTCCCAACAAACACTCCCCAACAAACACTCCCCCCCCTTCTACATTCTCACCTCTCCCGGAGCCTTAACGACTTCATCCCCGCACTTGGCCGCCATACTAAGCGAGTCCTTCCCTCCGTCGATGCCGACCCCCAGTTCCACGAGTCCGTCCCTCAGCGCCACGCACGCGTCCCACATCTTGGCCCCCTCCCCCTCGAGCTTGGCGGCGTACATCCAGTTGCCCGAGGCTTTGATGTCCTCGATGGCGGAGATCTTCGCCCACATTATGTTCGTCATGGCCTCGGCTACCGTCAGCCTTGCCATCTTCGCGGCGTTAACCAGGCCCTTTATGGGCTGCTCCCCAACCGCGACGACGGTCCCGGTCGTGGCGAAGTGGGAGTGTGCGATGACGCCGTTGTTGGCGAGGGGGATCTGGAGGGGACCAACGCACGGCTGCTGGGCCACGAGTCCCGTGACGGAGCGGTCGACCTTGTGGACAAGGAAGCGCTTCGACCCTACGGCGAGGTTCCTCAGGACCCTGTCGAGGACGTCGTGGGTGGTTGTGGAGGGGGGGAGGGTGAAGGGGACGAAGGAAGTGTCTGGGACGTGAGAGTCCTTGAAGGTCTTCTGGGGCATCTTGCCTAGCACGAGCTCAAGGGGCAGGTCAACGGGGGTGGACCCGTCCGCCGAGTCCTTGACGACGACCTTCCCGTCCCCAGTGACCACCCCCAGGATCCTGAACGGGCAGTTCTCCCTGTCTGCCATGGCCTTGAAAAGCGCCTCGCTCTCAGGCTTGATGAGGAGCGCGTTGTTCTCCTGGTACTCGGCCCCGAATATCTCCATGACGCTCATGGTCTTGTCCCCTACGTAGACCTTCCTGATGTCGTACTCTGCCCCCGCAGGCTCCACGATTTCCTTCAGGACGTTCCCGTTCCCCCCCGCCCCCTGATCGTGGACGCTGATGATAGGGTTCCCCTCCCCCAGCTCGATGCACGCCCTCATGAGCCTGTTCATGCGGTTCTCCATCTCCGCGTCCCCCCTCTGCACCGCGTCAAAGTCCAGGTCCGCGTTCTTGCTGTCCTGGACCCTGCTGGACGCTGCTCCCCCCCCGACCCCGATCCTGTACGCCGGCCCCCCGATCTTTACGACGAGCATGCCCTTCTCGGGCGAGCCCTTGACGGTGTGCCTCCCGTCCATGGACCCGACCCCGGCGGAGAACATGATGGGCTTGACCCACTCGAACCTCTCCCCGTTGGGGAGCCTCTGGCCGAAGGACCTCGTGAAGCCGTTGATGACAGGCTCCCCGTACTTGTTCCCGTAGTCGCTCGCCCCGTTGCTCGCCTCCACCTCAATCTCCAGCGGCGTCGCCAGGTTGCTAGGGTACTCGAACGTCTTGTCCTCCCAGGGGAGGGGGTAGTTGGGGATCTGGAGGTTGCCGACGCAGTAGGAGGAGATGCCGGCGACGGAGTGAGCGCCTTGGCCGGTGGCCATGACGTCGCGGAGGCGCCCGCCGGTGCCGGTCTCGGCCCCGGGGAAGGGGGCGACCCCGCAGGGGAAGTTGTGGGTCTCGGCGGTTAGGATGGGGTGGAGGGTTAGGGACTCTGTGACCATGGGGGAGGAGGTGGAAGGGTCGGAGGACTTCATGAATGGGACATTGTCGTACCCGCGGATCGCGGAGGAGTTGTCGTGGAAGGCAATCACGGAGTTCTGGTTGGAGGTCTTCAGGGTGTCCTTGACCATGCGGAAGAGGGTGTCTTCCTTCTCCTCCCCGTCGATCACCATCTTGCCGCCGAAGAACCAGTGCCTGCTGTGCTCGCTGTTGCTCTGCCCCATGTCGAAGCACTCGACGTCGGTGGGGTTGCGCCCTAGCTTCTTGACAAAGAGGTCGGTGTAGTAGTCAAGGTCCCAGTCGTCAAACCCTAGGCCCTTGGAGGCGTTGATTGCCTCAAGGGCAGACTTTCCCTCCTCCATGATGGGGACGGTGGTGACGGGAGCGGGGGTGACACCTGCGTCGAAGCTCTGGATGGGCTCCGGGTATATCATTTCGGTCATCCTGTCGTGCATGGCTGCCTTGAAGGCCTCGATACCCTCAGGGGAGAGGGGGGAGGAGGAGACGATGCCGTAACGGAGGGACCTCTCGAAGCGGTCGACGGAGGGGATCCCGCACTGGAGGCAGATCTCGCAGGCGTTGGAGGAGAAGGCCGAGCAGAAGGTCAGGCGGGGCCCGAACTCAAGGACAGCTGAGACGGTGTCGGAGGCAGTGATAAAGGGGGTGGTAGGGCGGGTCATTTCCTTCTCGAACGTCTCTGCCATGAGCCACTCAAGCTTGGAGAGGTCTGCAGGGGAGAGGGGGGAGGTGCAGGACACGTTAAAGACAGTCTCTCGCTCGATGCCGGTGAGGAGGGCGGCGTCTGAGGCGGGGAGGAGTGCTTTGACCGTGCTGAGGAAGGAGGTTGGGGCTGAGGGTGATTTGCGGTAGTAATGGAGGATGGTCATTGTTGAGGTTATTGTATGTTGTTTGGGAGGGTGTAGGTATTGTTGTGGTTTTAACGGGTTTCCTGTGGTGACGAGTTTGACAATTAAGGATCGTAATGGAGGAGTGCAATGGAGGAGTGAAACGAAGGAATGCGATGTGTGTTAGATGATTGTTTTAGCTTGATTTGGCTCTTGCGTAAATTAGGGGTAAATTATGGGTAAATTTGGGGCATTTTTGGGGATGAATTTTATAGCATAGTGCAGCATATGAGTTGCATAAGACGAAAAATGGTATAAATGAGGCTAGATAGGCTTTCAGAAGGTAAATTGTTGGAATGAATGAAAGGTATCGACGAGTGGGAAGGTGTGGAGGGAGGCAATCTGTAGCAATCTGTACGTATATAGCTACAGAAATCATGTTTATGGGTACAGTTTGTAATGCCGAACGATAATATTTACAATTCATCACATTTTAAACGTACCTCCGTGAACTATAGGAGACTTGAAATTCTAGCCTTTGACACCCTCCTGAAAGTGCTTTGATGGGGAAAAAATCACACTTTGTCATTGTCATTGTTCATATTAAGCAACGGTAAACGAGGTTTTAGATGCATCAACTCTGTTTTTAAGATGTTTCAACTTCAGGGTGAATGTTCTGCACATGTTTCTTCAAGTTGCTTTTCTCCTTTGTTTTATATCCGCACCCTTCTTTCATGCACGTATGCCACGTTACCCCAATATCGTGAATGTTAGCAAGGTGTTTCTTGACGTGGGCTCTCATCTTTGCCTTGAACTCACACCCTTCTTGCGGACATGTATGCCAGGTTACACCGATACCGTGAATGTATGCAAGGTGCGTCTTGACTGTGCATCTCTGCTTCGATTTATACTCACACCCTTCTAGAGGGCAGTTATGCCATGTTACGCCAATGTCGTGGGCATTAGCAAGGTGGAGCTTGATATTGCTTTTCTTCTTCGCCTTATATTCACACCCTTCTTGCGGGCATGTATGCCAGGTTACGCCAATATCGTGAATATTAGCAAGATGTACCTTAACGCTGCTTCTCTGCTTCGCCTTATAATCACACCCTTCTTGCGGGCATGGATACCACGTAACGCCAATACCGTGAATTTCAGCAAGGTGCTGCTTGATACTGCCTTTCTTCTTCGTCTTAAATTCACACCCTTCTTGCGGGCATGTATGCCAGGTTACGCCAATATCGTGAATACTAGCAAGGTGGGTCTTGATCCTGGCTTTCTCCTTCGCCTTATATTCACACCCTTCTTGCGGGCATGGATACCACGTAACGCCAATATCGTGAATATTAGCAAGGTGGACCTTGATACTGGATCTGTCCTTTGTCGTATATTCACACCCCTCTTGCGGGCATGTATGCCAGGTTACGCCAATACCGTGAATATTAGCAAGATGCTGCTTGACGGTGCTTCTCCCCTTAGCCTTATAATCACACCCTTCTTGAGGGCATGTATGCCAAGTTACGCCAATATTGTGAATATAAGCAAGGTGCGTCTTGACGGTGCATCTCTGCTTCGACTTATATTCACACCCTTTCAGAGGGCATGTATGCCATGTTACGCCAATGTCATGGGTATTAGCAAGGTGTAACTTGATGTGGTCTTTCTTCTTCGCCTTATAATCACATCCTTCTTGCGGGCACTTATACCATATTGTGTTGATAATACTGTTAGGTGTTAGGGTTATAACCCTAACCCTAAAAGAGTCATCGTCCTCGTCACTCCTCCTCTGCTGCCCCTGCTGTTCCCCCTTGCCTTCTTCTTCGCCTGAGCCGTTGTCGTACTCCTCCCAGCACTTCGTGCAGTACCACGTTCCCACGTTGTCGACGTCCTCCTCGCACGATTCCCCGCTCCCGCACGTCGCGCACTTCCGCTGCGCTGCCGCCGCGGCCTCCTCTGCTATCCTCTCCTGGCCCTCCACCCCGTACTCGGACGCCATGTCGAAGTCCTTATTCTTCATCTTGTGACCTTGGAGGATGACGGGATGACCTTGGAGGGCCTTGGAGACTCCCGCGTCAATGCCCGTCTTCTGCTTCCTCCTCTGGTCGTCTTCCTCATTGTCATCATCGTCCTCGTCCTCGTCATTGTCTTCTTCCTTATCGTCATAATTGTATTCCATTCTCGTTTCTTTCTTTCGCTCCTCGCTCCTGCTGTTGGTCTTCTTCCTCATCCTAGCAACAATCTCCACATCGTCATCACATGGTTGGCAAACCAGCACATCGGATATATATACATCCTCTTCATCGCCATTCTCGCTTCCCTCGCTTCCCGCTTCTTCGACACCACCTGCCATCGATTCACCCTTATTCCCTCCTTCAAACCCAGGAAGGATAATACCAAGGTCCTCCGATACAACCTCCCCCTCCTCCTCCCCCCCGCTCCCCTCCCCGTAGTCAATGGTACCTCCTCCCCCCCCCCTCCCCTTTCTTTTCCTCCCCCCGTCCCCTGATGATGGAAGTTCTTCCACCATGAATTCATCTGAAGTGGTTATACTAGGCGCAAATCTGTTGATATCCGAGCTCAGCTCTCCATAAGTCACTGGCACAGATGACATACCCGTGTCTTTGTCCAATGTTGCTAGTATTGGATTTGTGGTCCTGGGAACAGCTGAACAGGGACTGAATTCTACTGGGTAAGCTGACATTTGGGATTTTTAACATTCTTTAAAATTTAAGATTCAGACCGCCAGTAAGCTTCACCCCCCTC
>BRYA01000036.1:69972-86101 GCA_030267965.1 Triparma columacea | reverse complement strand
AAGTTCTTCTCAATCTCCTCCATTATACCCTTGATTGACATGTAAACAGTATTGACGTCCCCCCTCCCCTCACTCCTCATCTCCTTGGCTTCCATTGTTCCGACGAGGGTAAGGGCGGTTTGCCCGTGTTCGTAGGCCGCTAGTCTGATCTCCCCATCAATCCTCGCTCTCTGTGCATTCTTCGAACGCGCAATCTTGACGAGTTTTGTCTTTGTCTTCTTCGGCAAGCCATTCTCGTCCTCTGACAGTATCTCGACGCACTGGCCTGAGCCTTCAATACGAACGGTTCTGATTCTAAGGAGATACTCGACGACTATCGTTCCTAGGAAGTGCTGCCAAAGCACAACCTTTTCATCCTTCTCCTCATGGATAGTGGCGCGTCGGCAAACTCCCGAATTACAGTCCGTGAGAATATAATCGAGGACAAGCTGCTGCTCATCGTGAACGACTACGCCGACATTTGCTCTCTTGGTATCCCATGACTGTTCAATGATGCCTTCAACGGCACCACGCTCGACAAGCACACCCACCATCTCCTCGTGGGCTTGTTTGTGCTGGTATTTCATCTTATGGAAGGCGGTGTGACCAGTGTCATCGTCCATGGCACCCTCGAGAGCTGCAGCAAGGTCTTTTGCGGCCTCAGGGGCGGCAGTATTCTCTGCGGCAGCCTCAGGGGCGGCAGTATTATCTGCGGCAACCTCAGGGGCGTCGACATATTCTTCGGTTGCCTTGGTGACAACGGCGCGGCGTTGTGCTACCTCGATGGTCTCAACGCGGTCGACGGCATGTTCGTGAGCTGTGGCGCGATCTGCAGCGGCCCTAAGGGTGACGGCAAGGTCATTTACAACTGTGACAATGCCAGCTGCATTTTCGACAAGGTTAGCCGCGGCATTGACAGCAGCAGCAAGCTCATTAGCGGACATAGCGGTAGCAGCAAAGTTGGACGCATGTTCGGCATTCGCAGCCTCGAGTTTTGCAATCTTCTCGTCCCTCTGCTTCAAGATTGAGGTGAGTAAATCCTCGTGGTCCGACATTAGCCTGTGAGAGCGCGGCGGGAAACAAAAGTGCGGAGGAAAGAGCTGGGTGAGATGCCTCGAAAATAGTTAGCAGGATAACGTTGCCGTAAAAGTCAAAACCCTGAGAAAATCCCTTTTTCTCATTTTTTCTCATTTTTCTCCCGAAATCAACCGAGGCGTTGTGCCCGGGGGAGGGGAAGTGGGGAGGCCTCCTTCCTCCCTCCTTCCTCCCTTCCCTCTCCCATCCACTCCCCACCTCCCCTCCCCCGGGCCTCCGATCCCACCGCAATCCCTCACCTTTACTCGTTTCTATCCTTCCCACTCCTTGACAAGAGTAATTCCCTGCCCTTGTGCCGGTGCCTCGAAAATGAAGAAGCTTGGTCTGAAACCCCCAAGTACCTCCTCAGAATATTGAAAGCAATACGGCTAATTGAATATATATATGGAAGACTTCGGTGTGTATAAACAAAACAGTACGGTGTTCAGTCGAAATCTAGAAGACTTCTCTTATTTATTTTACCTAACTTGACCTCAGGCTCACAAACAAGCGTGCACAATGAGAACAAAATCACGTTACACACAAGCAAGAAATGTTAGTAAGCCCACACCTTCTTGTATACAATTCACATCACATTTTCTTCGAAACACAAGGGTTCTAATTTGTTATATTATCCCGCGCATTGTGATTCATTCTTCCCCCCCCCAATCCGCTGCCTCTTCACGATTTAAGCCTTGCAGTCGGTGATGGCAGCGACAACGTCCTTGACGACCTCCCCAACGGTCTTTCCAGCGTCCATGACATCTTTGATGCAGTCCTTGATCTTCTTCCCGGGGCAAGCGACGAGGGCAGCCTCAACGTCGTCGCTGACAGTCTCGAGGACCGCGATGATGCCCTCAACGTCCTCGTTGCAGGCCGAGTCGGACCCATCGAGGCAGTCCTCCGCTGCGGCGGTGGCATCCTCGAGTGTGGAGTCGACGACGCTCATGAAACCAAGGAGGCCAGCGTTGCAGGCGTCCCCGGGGGACTTGCAGTCAGCCTCGATGGTCTCGACGGCGGCCTTGCCCTGGGCGAAGTCCTCGGTGAGCTTGGCGACGTCAGCGGCGCACTTGATGGGGTGGACGGGGTCGGGCTTTCCGACCATGGGGTTGACACGGGTGCCGGGAAGGAGCTGCTTGCCCTGGGTGAAGGTGTCGAGCATGGTGAGGGCGGCCTCGGGCTGGTCGGAGGGGACCATGTGTCCAGCGTCAAAGACGGTAAGGAAGGTGAGGCCGTTGAAGGTCCTGACAGATCCGCTTCCGTTCTCCCAGTCCTGAGAAAAGAAAGGAGAGATTAGTGTGTTGGGTAAGCGAGAAGGTTTCGATATATAGCACTAACAGTCGGAGCTTCTCTCTTCCCTCCTCCTCACCTTGTCCTCGAGGGCGTTGAACCCCTCCTTTCCGGACCACTCGAGATCTAAAGTCCAAGCCTTGTTGCCGAGGGAGTTGCAGATGAAATCGACATCTCCGGCGTAGATGAGGACGTCGATGTCACCCTCGAGCATGTCGGCGATGTAGCTGTCGTAATTGATCATCCAGTCTTGCCTGAAGTCGGCGTTGACATTGTTGTTGCACGAAACCCAGTCTGACGCCTTTTCAGAGACATGGAGTGCCTCGCGGGTGGAGTCAGTGGTGAGCCACTTCTCAACGTTGGAGAAGTCGTAGCAGAGAGGGTTGTCCCCGCACTCCTTGCGGATGTCGTAGGGGTTCAGGCCGGTCTGGGTAGGGGGGGGGAAAGGAGGATAATATGTGGGTGGGGAGGGGGGGGGAGGTCAGTAAGAGAGAAAGAGGTGAGTTGAGAATACCCTCCACTTACCTGGTAGTAGGGGGTTGTGAGCTCGGTGTTGCAGTAAGTGTAGGAGGTGGTGCAGGAGAAACCACCCTTTTCGTTGCACTTCTTGATTTTGTCGATGCAAGAGGGAGTAGCCTCGACCATCTTCTCGTAAGTTGCCTCGGAGACAGTCTGGATGCCGTGGGAGTTGTTGAAGGCCATCTCGGCATAGTAAGCGTATTGGATTTCGGGCTGGGTAAGCCCATTTCCAACTCCCACTCCCGCAAGGTTGAGGGCGATGTCCCCTTCCTGGACGTCCTTGTTGCCCTCGAAGATGCGGTGGGCGATGGCAGGTGCGTAGTGTCCGCCGTACGACTCCCCGAAGATGTAGAGGGGGGCCTTGGCGTACTCAGGGTGCGCCTGCATGAAGTGCTGGACGAAATAGTACGCGTCCTCGCCAACCATGTCCTCGTTGGAGTCGTTGGTGGAGCCATAGGAGAAGCCAACGCCGGCGGGCTGGTCGAGCCAGAGGACGTTAGCGTTCGTGTTCCACGAGTAGGGGTTGGCTTCAGTTCCAGTCCCGTCCTCGTTGACAGAGCAAGGACCGTTCTCGCTAAGAAGGGCGAGGGTGGAGGAGCATCCGGGACCTCCGGTGAGCCAGATCACAAATGGGGCGGTCTCAGGGGAGTTCTGGGCCTCGTGCATCCAAAAGAAGTAATTTTTGTCGTCTTTGGTGTCGTCTTTCGAACCCTCGGTGGAAAAGTAGCCACTGAGAGACTTGGAAGGCTTTGAACCCTGTGTGTTTGGCGGAGGTTAGTCATAGAGGGGGGGGGGTATGGTTTAAATTGTCGTGAGGTTACTGAAAAGCAACAACTGACATGCAAGAACTTGTGTGTCGAACGACCGCTTATTCCAATTTGATGATTGGGCTACTTACCGAGCACACAGTGGCATCAACAACGTCATCACTGAGAAAGTAAGCGTTTGACGCCGTCAAGAGACCGGCAGCAAGAGTAGCAAGAAGAAATTTCATCCCTGATTTTGTGAGTGTTGTTGGTCCAAAGAGCCCAAACACATACACAACACTCAACACACTCAACACACACAACACACACAACACACACACACACACCCTTACACAATTCACACAATGGACATTGATTTCGCCGCACTCTCAGCTGCTGCGGCCTTTCTTCCTCCTGCAAACGCTGCCCCCCCCAATCAGGCTCCCTCCCCTCTCTCCTCCTACACTCCTGCTCACGTCGTTGCAGGGAAAACACCTCCTCTCCCAAACACCCTTGCTTTCAGTAAAAGACACCAGGAGGACGTCTGTCTTTACACGGTGACCTCGACTACTATCTCCACCACAACGTTCTCTTCCACTTCCTCCACCCCCCCCAAGGCCCCCCACCTAATAAACTGCTCGACAATCACCTCCTTCTCCCCCACCCACGTCCCCAGCCAGGTCCTTGTTGCCTCCACCCCCTCCTATCCCCCGAATGCCCCCTCCTCCCTCTCCGTCGTCAACCTTTCCGAGAACAGTATTGTGAAATCCTTCCCTGACGTCAAGGGTACCATCATTGACATCTCCTCCTCCCCCGTAGATGATAGGTTTATAACGCTTGAAGACAACATCGGGTCGCTCGACGTGAAGGTATGGGACCAGAGTTCCTCTGGGTGCCAGGCGTGTGGTTCAGTCTCTGGATCAAAGGGTAATTCTGGTGGGGTTGCCTTTGACAACAGCGGGGCAATTTTCGCCGTGGCGATCAACCAGGTTTACGACCCGGAATCCTTCTGCTGCATCAAGCTGTACGACGCCATGCAGCAACAGACTGCCTTTGCAACGTTCGCAGTGACGAGGCAAATGCTCCACCAGGCACTCGTCTCCAAGGGTATTTCCCCCCATGCCGCGTCCTCCTTCGCGGCCCGGGCCTGCGGGGACTGGGGCGGGAACAACTGTATCGAGTTCAACAGCGGGGGCGACCTTCTCATGGTGAAGGGAAGCGGTGGGGTGGTCGTTCTCGTTGATGCTTTTAAGGGTAACGTCAGCAATGTGTTCACGGAGCATTTGGACGAGGTTGAGGTACTCGGTTTGGAGACGGGGGGGACGAGTGGAGCAATCCCTGAAGGTGCGAATACGGCAGGCGGATGAAGAAGATGAAAAAAAGACGACGCAACCGGCACGACGCAACCGGCAAAACTAACCTCCCCACCCCCCCCCACTCCCCCCAACAGTTCTCCAACCTCCAGCTACTGCAGTCGCGGCCTTTTCCCCCGACGGGAAGAAGGTCCTCGTTGCTGGGAGGGGCAGAGGTAGTAGCAAGGGAAAGGTGAGAGTGGGGGGCGGACATCATCGAAGGTGCTTGCAGCGTCAATATCAATAACAAACTTTCGACACCCAACGAAACCTAACAATAATAATAACCACCGCACCCCGCCTCCGCTCCTCGACCCACAGAAGATCTTCGCTTTTGATGCGACGGGAGGGAATGGAAGTCCCATTGCTGAATGGAAGGGGCACGCAGGGGAAATCAAGTCAATCGTCTGTCACCCGACCTTGGAAATCGTTGCGAGCGTCTGTCAGAACACGGTCGTTTGGATGAGCTAATTGTAATGTAAACTATACAGCTATCGATATGAAAGTGTGAGGCTTTTGAAATTCCTGACATCATCTGTTTCTCTTTCATCAGGAACAAGGATGGACCTCAGCCAATTCAGCTCAAAAGATCTGATCAAAAATAAAATGAAGCTTCTCTTTTCCACGATAGTAGCTGCTGCGCTCTCGCTCTCCGCCACAAACGCCATTGATCCCCTCTGGGAGTTCCCTGGCGACAAAGATTCCAAGACTGCGCACGAGTAAGTGGGAAAAACTCAGCCCACCACTAAGGCCAGCTCATCGCTTCACTCTTCCATCATGTCCTATCTAACCCCCCCCTTCCCCTGCACCCCCCTGCACCCCCCCCTTTCAACCATTACCTGTATCCCAGTGTGAAGCTAGTCAACGACCCAGTCATGGGTGGCCAGTCCAACTCTGATTACAAGGTCGTTGACGATCTTCTCCAGTGGGATGGGGAGGTGAAGATTGTCCCTTCCCTCAAGGCCCCCGGGTTCGCCAACCTCGTGACCTCCAAGTCCTACACGGACAAGTTCCCCTCCGCCGAGGGCGCCACCCACATCACCCTCGTCATGAAGACTTCCACCCCTGATTACCAGGGTTTCAAGGTTTCCGTCGCTGCCAACACCATCAACCCTCAGTTCAAGTGCCACAAGGCTGACTTCTTTGTCACCCCCGGCACCCCCGTCGACGACGCCGGTTACTACCACGTACAGGTTCCCTACACTGAGTTTTCCAACAACTGGTCCTCCTACACCGGGGAGGCCATCGTCAAGTGCGTTGACGACGAGTCCGTCTGCCCTACCGAGAAGGACAAGAAGAAGATCCAGCAGCTCGGCCTCTGGGCTGAAGGAGCCGCTGGGGTCTTCAACATTGACCTCAAGGGTTTCTACTACGAGACCCTCTCCACCTCCACCTCCACCACTTCCACCCCTGTCCTCGCTGACGGCATGATCCCCCTCTGGACCTTCGACGGAGAGAACGATCACGACATTAAGCTCACCAACGATCCTGTCATGGGCGGTGTCTCCACCTCTAACTACACCGTCACCGACAACAAGGTGGAATGGAACGGATCCTGCGAGGTTGTGCCCTCCCTTAAGGCTCCCGGGTTCTGCAACCTTGAGTCCAAGAAGAACTTCGACAAGTTCCCCGACGCCACTGGCGCCACCCACATCACCCTCCTCCTCGCCTCCTCCACCCCTGACTACGAGGGCTTCAAGTTCTCCTTCGCTGCCAACACCTTCAACCCCCAGTTCAAGTCCTTCAAGGCTGACTTCTTCTTCAAGGACGGAGTCGAGGACGAAGAGACCGGCTTCACCAAGATCTCCATCCCCTTCACTGAGTTCTCCAACAACTGGTCCTCCTACACCGGAGAGGCTATCGTCAAGTGCGTCGACGACGAGTCCGTCTGCCCCACCGAGAAGGACAAGAAGAAGATCCAGCAGCTCGGCCTTTGGACCGAGGGAGTCGAGGGAGATTTCAACCTCGAGATCCTCGGAGTCTACGCTGAGACCATTGCCGAGACCATGCCCGTCAAGGCGGCGAGTTGCAAGGTGCAGACCGACCTGAAGTTCTCCATCACTGAGACCTCCGCTGAAGTTGGTCTCCCCGGAGGTAGTGCCGACGAGTCCCTCTCCCAGGCTGTTTGCTGCGACGCCGACTTCGACGCTTACCCCGAGCCTCGCAACTTCTACCTTGACAAGCAGCTCTTCCGCGAGATCAGCAAGGCTGGCGTCACAACCTTTTACGACTCTGCGTGCGGAATCCCTGTCTTCCAGGCCCCCGTCGGACGCTCCTTCGCTGAATTCAAGGAGGACACCTCCGAACATGGCTGGCCTTCCTTCCGTGGAGAGGAGGTCATCAAGGAGAACGTTGTCGTCGGCGACGACGGCCTCACCATCTACTCGGCATGCGGGACTAAGCTAGGCACATACGAGACCGACGACAGCGGAACCAGGGCCTGCATCGACCTCGTCTGCATCGCCGGAAACGCCCAGTAAGAAACATGGAGCGATGCGAAAGCAAAACATAGAGTTTGGTGGATAGAGAAGATTTATTTGTCAGGGCAATAAGGTGGAATCAACATTAGAGCCCGAATCAAAATAAGAGCCATCATTTGAATGAAACCTGACGCTTCCCTTCTTTATTAAGCAGTTTGCTGCGGCGGCGGCGGCGGCTGCGGCATAGCGCTCCCGTCCTCATCTCCGTCATCGTCGAGCTCTGGCATGTCATCGAGCTCATCCTGGCGCGGCGAGCGAAGGGTTAGAATCTGCGATGAGCTGAGGTAGTCGGGACAACACGAAGACTAGTAAATAGCAGCGTGCTGTGTTCCCACCCCCAACCCTTGCCCTTTTCGCCATCTCTTACCTTCTCCTTATTTTTCTTCTTGACTGCCTCCTTGACCTTGAGTTTTTCATATTTTTCGTTTAGGGTGCCCATCATCTTCTCCGCGTACAGCTTCTTTTGACCTTTCTTGTAGTTGCCCTCGTATTTCTTGAGCAGTTTGCTCTTGCTTTGGAGGTCCCTGCGTTGTAGGTGTAGCGAAGCGTGTCACGAGAAGGTTAAATCATAGCGCTTGGACCAATTGCATCGCTTCGCTCCTCTCCCTCACCTCTCAGCGCGTTTCATCCCCGCGTCTTGCTCCCCTCCATTCAACTCGACTGCCAAGTCTAAATCTTCCCTCGCTTTTTTGGCAAACTTTTTCGCCTTCTCTACGTCCCAGAAGGAGCCCTTCGCCTCCTTGTCGAGCTCCCTTGTCAAGAAGCCAGTGTAAATCAGGCAACGCCTGTAGTGCGCCTTCTGGTTTCTCGGCTTAAACTCGATACTTCTGTCGGCGTCCCATATGGCGTCGTCCCACTTCTCCATTTTCACCCTGCACATGCACCTGTTGAGGTGAAGGACGCCCTTGACGTCGTTGAACATCTTCTTGTCCTCCTTCGAGACGAGATGGGCCCACTCATCCCGGTGAATGAAAATGTTGACAAACCCAGAATCGTAGCACTTCTTGGCGCCCTCGTAGTCCCCCTCCTGGAACAGCTTGTTCCCCTTCTCCTTTTCCTCGAGGGCCGCCTTGCACCTGTCGGGGTAGGGGATGGGGGGGTTTTGGCGCAGCTGCGACGAAACGAAGCGAGTCGCGGAATGGGGTGGAGCAAAAGTGGTTTCGTTAGGAGCAGATATATTCATATATTGAGTGCAGTGGCTGGAGGAATGCGGAGTAGCACAGTCGCGATGCCGCGATGCTGCGATGCCGCGATGCCGCTTTACTAGCTCTGTCGTTCTCACCTCCTCCTCGGCCTCCTCCTGCCTCTCCTTCTTGCTGATCGCAAGCTCCTCTTGGGTGGGGAATCTCGGAGTGGTCTGCGGGTTGAACTCCACCAGCTCGATTTCGTAAATGAGGGTGTCCCCGACACCAACCTTGGGGAGGCTCTCTGGGAGGGCGCTGTTGTACCCGTAGTCCGCCCTCACGACAAAGCTGCTTATCTCCCCAACCACCATTGTAGCGACAGCCATGTCGAAACCTTGAACAACCTTTTGCCTGAGGAGCATGAAGCTCTTGGGGTCGTCCGTCCCGCCGATGCATACTCCTTTGTAAAGGTCTCGCGTGGTGTCGAATATCTGCGCGGAAATTCTTGGGTTAGTCCATAAGTGTGATACTGTGCCTGTGCCTGTGCCTTCCTCCCATCAGTCGTTGCCCATTCTCACCTCCCCGTTGAGGAGCTTGCCGACGTACTGGACATCCACCATGCATCCTTCGACTGGATTAATGAGGCGAATATCGCTTTGTGGATCGGAGGGCACGTGAATGGGGAGCTTCAAAACTCCCCCATCCCCCGAAGGGGTAATATCAAAGTAACCTTGTGATGATGTGAATGGGGAGGAGGCGGGGTCAAACTGATGGGGGCGGTGGGGAGGGTTAGAGTATCTCACTGCGAGGACGGCTTTCCGTACCCAACGCACCTTCAATTTCAAGTTCCTCCGACAGTGGGCACAATGACCATCTGGCCAAATCAACTGCTTGCCCCATCCCGAACATCCCTTGCACACCCGACGGTCTTTGTCTTCATCAAAATTGGGATTCAGCTTGGGTCGGGAGTACTTTGGGTTGACTTCTGCTCACAAATGGGGGGGCAGTTTCGGGGAGAAGAGGGGAGGGCCGGTTGGGAAATGAGTCAGAGGGGGCGAGAGAGGGGGGGGGGGTGCGGGGGGGGGAGAGACAAACCTTCGGGGTCAGGGGCAACAAATTTCGTCTCCGGTGGGATGAAGTGGTCAGACATGAATCAGGAAAGAGGTTAAAAGATAAAAATTGTAAAAATTTGTTGAGAAGATGAGAAGAAGAGCACACATTTTTTAAGGGTACGACACGCTCACTCAATGTCGCTGTCGAGGACCATGAGGCCAAAATTTCCGCCCGTGTCAGCGTCCCCCCAAGAAGCATCGACATAAATGGCGTAACCTCCTTCTCTGCGACTGACAATGTATTCGCCTGCGTTGTTCCCCTTGGAGGTATCGGTGTATAGTTCGTCCCAAAGCTGTTCGCCATTCTTGTCGACCCTGTGTGCTAAAACTTGCCAGATCTTGTTTTCAGCCGGCTGAAACCTCTTGCAAGTCTCAGGCATGCAGCCAAAGCCGCAAGTCGCAATGTAGCCACCGTCGAGGGTAGAATCGACTGCATCGAGCGAAGCGGCGAGCGAAGGGGGGCGCAGGAAGGGCTGCATTAGATGATCCTCTCTTCTTGGAATGCCGTCTTTGCCTGTGCTGCTTTGCTTTTCTTCCCGCTCTCACCTCCATAACATTCCACATTGTGATCGTCGGGAGAGTTTTCGGGCTTGAATCTGACGTCCCACAGTACGGATCCCTTTGCGTCGATTCGGACCATCCTCCCAACGGGGAGCCCAAACGGCACCAAGATTGATTCCGAGGCAGGGTAGGCATGGCCAGCGATGACCGCGCCACCCTCTCCATCCCGAGTGAGGGCATAGGGGTGGGACATCGTCCCGTTGGTTTCGCTAGCTGGGGCGTTGGCGTCAGAGGCAGGGATGATTTTTCTGCGACGAGACAGCAGGGAAGCGGAAAGGGTTGTGTAAGTGGAATAATGTTAAAGTATGTATGCGCGCGATGGGTTATATCTGCCTTGCTTCTTCTGCCCATTCTCACCTCCACTTGATTTCGCCCTTTGGAGTCAGAGCGAGGGAGCTCCACTGGTACAATCCTTCGTCGGGGGTTGCGGTGGAAATTAGGATAGCATCGCCCTCAGAAGTCTCGACAATTCTCATCCCCTGATTCATTTTGAATCCGTCGTCATCTTGGGAGAAGACGTTCTCCCAGAGGACCTTGGTGCGAGGTTCATCCAAAGGGTCGTGTAAGCTGATAAGATTGTACAGTTACGCCGTTTTTTGCTCATTCATTCTCACCTTGGCGTCGCCACCCTTGTCCTCACCGCTCAAACTAGGGAACTCAAGCTGCATAGCAAATGCGCTTCCTCCGCCGATTAAGAACATTGCTTCCTCTTCTTCGGGCTGTCCCTCCCCGTCTACGTAACCTGTGGCCCACACGGAGAGCCCGTCAGGGTCTGCAGCGGCGGTTGCAGTTGCGGTTGCGGAAGCGGTTGCGGAAGCGGTTGCGAAAGAGTTGTGAGCAACAATGTCAAATATAATATTGAAGATGAGCCTCGCTCATTTCGTCTCGTCTCACCTGAAGTCATGAGATCTGCACCCATGAAGCCGTCGTTCCCGGTCCCAGAGTTGCTTGGGAGGACCGTGTGCGAAATGACAGTACCGTCCTCGGGGTCGATACGGTGGATCGAGCGGAGCTCGCTGTAAGAGCCTGAGCCATCAGCCACCGATGAGGACCCAAACACGAGCAACGTCTTGTCAGACAGCTCAAGACCAAACTTTCCATAATTGTAGCCAATGTCACCGAGAGCAATCTGCCAGTCTTCCGTTCCATCGGAGGTCGTCTTTACAGCAAACTGCTGGCGGAATGTGTCACCGTCCCCGGTAGTCATACTGTCCCCGACCATGAAGAAACCACCAGACTTTAGTTCGACGCCAGAGTGAGGGTGTGCCTCATACTTTCCGTTTGAGTAACTGGACTGAATCAGTACGGGTGGGGCGGAAATCGCTGCATTTGAGCACGAGGATAGGAATAGAAGAAGGAATGTGGCGAGGAGAAGCATTTTTGGGGGGGAGGGAGGGGATCTAAACTCGACAAAAAGAAGGTGAGAAAATGAAAGAAAGACAGAGAGGACGTTGTCAGGGGGATTGGTTGATTTAGAGCGGGATGGTAGATGGCGGGCGAGTTGGTAGGTGGTGGGTGGGTGGTGAGGGGGGCGGCGAGGGGTGGGTAAATAAGGCAAAATGTTAGACCCAGGATCTGCGCGACAAACCCATATCGTCCGGAGTATTGAACGAAATTATTTTCTATTTAACAGATACAATTGGATTTATTGTGCTCGTGATGAGATGATCACTCTTGCTCCTCCATGAGGGTCATGTTTTTGACCGTGTTGCCTCTGTGGATTCCTTTTTTCTTCTTGAACTTGAAGTAAGAGCTCCCCGTCCTCGTGTCATCCTCCCCAAGATCCACGAAGTCCATGCCGGACTTCTCCATCTGCAAGTACATTGACTGCTGACGCCGGTGATACACCTTCTCGTAGCTGGGAGCCGTGACCTTCCTCCTGCTCATTTTCCCCCTGAAAATTGCTTGGACCGTCATGGCAGCGTTGTTCTCTGCGGGGAAGGAGCGAAACGGGAGGAGCGAAGCGACGAAAGCGACGACAGGAGGGGATTGAGTTAGTGTGTGCTTAGTATTAATTTAGAATTGTCGTAATTTCGTTTTTTGCCCCCATTCTCACCTCTCCGCTTCCTCTGGTGCACCTTCTTCTTCTGCTCGCTCTCCAACCTTCCCCGTTTGAGCCTTATCCGAGCCTGGATCCGGGTGATCGCCTCCTCTTGCTCCTTTCTAATCATTTTCTTGTAAACTTCCCTCCCCCACTTGCCTCTCTCGCAACGTTGGATGACTGTGGCAGCGTTCGTTTGCTCCTTCTTGATGTGATCGTCCCTAATGAGGTTGACTCTCTTCCTACCGAGCTTCGCCCTCATAACCGACTGCAGTTGGACAGACGCGGCCTCCATGTCTGCGGCGAGCGAAGCGAGTCGCGAAGAGGGGGTCTTGTGTTAGTGGATATGAAGGTGTTGAGCAATAAAAGCATCACTATTGTTACTGCAGTGCAGGTTGTTCCTGTCGTTGTCGTCCTCACCTTCCAGGTGCTTCAATTCCTTCTCTTGCTTCTCCCTCTCCATCATCCTCCTCGAGTTGAGGGTGAGGCCTGGGATAGGCTGGAGCCCTACCCTTTCTGTCATTTCGAGCAGGTCGTGGGTAAGCTTCGTCTTGCTGTTCTTCAAGAGCCTTTGGGCCGACCTTGTCTCCTTAAGCTCGTGGACGAAGTCAGTCTTAGGCCGAGCTAGGAACCCTCTGAGGATTTTTTGGATGTGAATTGCTGTGCGAGGAGCGACGTGACGACCAAAACGTTGTGTTAGTGCATGAGGGCATAAGGACGGTCGCATCGATGCTCAGCTCGCACTTCCACGGCTCTTCCCGGTTCTCACCTGCACCAGATTCAATCTTTAATCTGTTGTCCCTCTCCTGCTTCAACCTCTCCATGAAGATCTTGTGCTCCAGGTGTAGCTCCCTGTTGTGTCTTGCCCTAGACTGCCTCTCGGCCTGCGACGAGCAACCACGACGAAGTTGGTACAGGTTAGGTTAATAATATAATAATGTATAGACGAGCATGTTAGACGAGCATTTTCAAACGCACTTCTCTGCAATGCCGTCGCTGGGCTCCTCCTCTGCCCTCCTCCGCTACCCTCCTCCGCTACCCTCCTCCGCTGCCCTCACCTGCTTCTCAAGAATGGTCATGTGCTTGGGGTCGATGCCCTTGGGCATCTGCTTGAAGGCCGCAGTCTCCGAATATGGGAGGCGGGCCCTGAGGTACTGGTTCGAGGGCCTAGTCGTAATTGCGACCGCCCGGGTGGTGTTCGATATCGACATGACATCGCTGTGCGTCGACCGGGACGTCGATATGAAGGTTACAGGGGAAAACATGAGGGGCTTCACTGCTGGGACGTGGTAAGAGAGGGTGCCATAGGAGTTGCCAGTAGTCACCGTCATGGAATCGTCCAGGGTGGGGTGGTAATCGTGGTCTACGTCTGCAAGAGAGGAAAGAGTCCGCTTCTCCCGGACTGGGGTGTTTTCAACACCATCGTCTGGAGCAGGGGGAGACTGATTGGAGGAGGCAGGAGGGTAAGTGTGGGGGGCTGAGGGGGGGAGGGGGGAAGATGGGGAGGAGAGGTCGTCGTTGATGAGAGAGGAGGAGTCCATTGAGTAGGACTCTGTGGTTAGGGACATTGTTGTTTGACGAGAGGGTGGGGCAGTTGTGTGTTGAAATTTTGAGGTGGGGAGGGGGGGGAGGGGGGGACAGGGGGTTGTGGAGGGGCGGGAGGGCAGGGGGGGGTTGAGTGGTGAGGGGGGGGAGGGGGTTGAGCACGAAGTGAACCAGCAACTGGGAGGTTTGGTTTTGGCCAAGCTTAACAGAAAGTTGGAGTTTGTCCAGAATTAAAGTTTTGTGGACTTGGGCGTTTTTGAAGGTGTGAAAGCTTTTGTGAGCGGTTTTGAAGGTCCGAGGGAAGCGTGGGAAGTAGCAGTATATTAGGAGAAGGAGAGAGAGAGAGAAGGACAGGTGGACCTGACAAGGACGGGAGGGAGGGCAGTTTTTTGCTTGAAGGATAAGCACCATGAGCACCGTCGAAGAGATGCAAAAGGTCTATGCTGAGAACCTCATGTCCATTCTGCAGATTGAGATGAACATGGAAGCGAGCAGGCAGGTAAAGTTGGATAGAGTGACCGACCCCGAGGAGAGGGACCTCGTGGAGGCTCTGTTCGAGAGTCAGAGGGAGGCGACCCAGGCGAGGATAAGGCTCCTGAAGGAACGGCACCAGGAGGAACTCGGGGGCAAGGTCAAGAAGCTTGTGAGATATAAAAAGGTTGGACAAAAGGTTCGGGGGGGAGGTGGTAGGGGGGGGGGGGGGAGGGCGGAGGGAGGGGAGGGAGTGGAGGGAGTGGAGGGAGTGGAGGGAGGGGAGGGGGAGGACGAGAATACGAGTAACATCATTAACCTTGAAGTTGAGAAACTAAGCGATGCTGGCTCTGGTATTGGAGAAGGGAAAAGGTCCGTGTCGCCGACACCGGCAGAATTCTTCACGGAAGCCAGCATCAAACAAATCGAAGTGACGGCAGGAGAGGAGCAGGAGGAACAGGAGGGCAAGTAAAATAAAGTTGCTTCTTGACCAACAACAAAACTCAAAACGCACAATTAAGACTGGAAAGGTCAGCGTCTTGGGGCGCGCCGTCTTAGCGGTCTCCCAACACCATAAAATCTAATCTCATCTGGTCACAACAAAACAAAAAACCAAAATGGCTCCAATCACTCTCAAACTTTGCCAGCATGCTCCTCTCGCTCGGCCGCCGTTGCTGCGAGCAAAAAAAAATTAACTCAACGTGCAGGATTTGAACCTACGAGACTTGCGTCAGCAGATTTCAAGTCTGCCGCCTTAACCACTCGGCCAACGTTGAGAAAATACATAGTTAAACGTGAAAAGTTGATTTTTTGCTACATTTTACAATTAAGTGCAAAAACATTCAAACAAACCTCACACTTCAAAAAAGCAAGTTCCCTCCTCCCTCCTCCCCACTTCCTCCCCCCGCCTCACCCATTCCATCCACACACATACACCACACAAACCACTCCCCTCCCCCCCCCGTCCACCAAAAATGAAGCCTAAATCCACCAAAAAGAGGTCCAAGCAACAAACCCAAAGTCGAACATACTCTTCCTCCTCATCATCATCCAGCAGTGAACCTTCTCCCGCTCTCAATCCAATGTCGTGTGATTTTGACTCTGATTCTGACGCCCTGTCCGTCCATGCGTTGAGAGATACAATCGTTTCCTCTCTCAACCAAACCTCCTCGAAGCAGCAACGATTCAGGGGGGCCACTTCCACGTACCCTCGCCACGCTTCTGCCTCTCGTCAGCGTCCCCCCAATCCTCCCGATACTGCAAATCGTTCTTTGGCCCGCAAGGTTGAGGAAGTCAAGGCACAATTGCTGAGGGAGCGGAATAAATGTGATCATCTTCAGTCTCTCCTTGATCAAGATGCATCGGTGTCGGAGGAAAATAAGAAGCTCCGCCTCCAGATCAAGGAATTGCAGGTGAGGTTGGGGCTGAATGACAAGCCAATGGAAGAAAAGATCAGCAGTTATAAACCAGTAATTATGCGAGAGAATGTGATGGATAAGAGAATCGAAGACTAAGCGCACCAACACAACACAATGCTCTCTTCGATGCGCCTCTCTCGCCTCTCTTCACTGTCGCCTCACCCCTCTCTACCCCCCCCCCCCAAACCCAGTACAACCTGAAAAAGCAGGCATCCGAGAAGTCTGCCCTCGAGTCTCAGACGACCTCCGTGAACAAGCGCACCAAGTCATCCTTGAACGGGATGCGAGCCGCGATCATGACTGTGGAGGAAGTGGTGAAGTCGAGAAATCAGGTGAGTAGTGCGATATGATATGCGATATGAACTCCAATTTAAAGCTTCTCCTTTCCCACCCCCTCTCCAACCCCCTTCCCCCCCC
>BRYA01000036.1:57281-69912 GCA_030267965.1 Triparma columacea | reverse complement strand
ATCCCTTTCGCCCCCCCCCCCCCCCCAATCCCCCCCCACGGCTCGCTTCGCTCGCCGCCCCCCTTAGGTCTCCCGTCGCGAGGCCGCAGTGAACCGCGACGACGACACGATGATTGAGGTTTTGGAGGAGGTCGAGAAGAGGAACCGTGAGCTAGGGCGTGAGCTCGGGAAGGAGAAGAAGGAGAGAGAGGAGAGAAGGGAGGAGAATGAGAGGATGGCGAGGTTACTGTCGGAGTACAGGCTCGAAATAATACGATCGAAGGACGCGGAAGAGGTGAGGATGGAGGATGAGCAGGACAGCTAAAATGCATTGGCTCGCGCTCCCTAACCTTCCCCCCCCCAGCGTGCTCTCCACGACCTTGCTCGTGAGCGCGACACCGTCGATGCCCTTCGCAAGCGCCTCGATCTGGCAGTTGAGGCTCTCCGAGACGCCGAGCGCAGCCGTCTCGACCCCACGACCTCCTCTGCTTCCCATCCCCACCACACAGCCTCCTCCGCTTCCCATCCCCCTCCCCCCTCCGTCCCCGTTGTTTCCCAGGACCCGTCACTCCCGAACCCCCTTCAGCCTCCTCTCCCACATCCGTCAATGTCCCCTCCCAGGCAGTCTACCTCTACAACCCCAACGACTTCCCTCAGCGCAGACGAGGAGATGTTCACTAGGCTCTTGCAGGCCTCCAACGACAAGCTCTTGTCGGATCTGAGGGAAGAGGTCGAGAAGAAGCTTGAGAGTGTCGTCGTTGGGGAGACTAGGGTAATAGAAGGTAACATCAATGATTGATAATAAACGAAAGGCAAACTCTTTTACGTCTCATCTTCACTCCATTTCTCTTTTACGTCTCGCTCAGACCCTACCCCCCCCCCCCCTCCTTCGCAAGTTTCGCATAGTACTTGACGTCCATGTCCTCGTCCTTCATCATGACCTTAAGCGCCGCCTTTACCTTGTCCTTGACCTCCCCCAGCCTCTGCTTCCCCTTCCCCCCCTTCTCCCCAGCTTCCTTAAGCACGGCCTTCCACTCAACGTCCCCGAGGACCCGGCCCACGTTCAGCTTGACGTTCGGTAGTTTGTCCTCGCTGAGTTCAACCAGAATTTCAAAGAACCGTAGCAGGCACCCGCAGTCCTTCTTCCAGAGCTGCTCCTCCCTCTGTTTCACGATGAGCGTCCTTACCATCTGCAGGCACACCAGCCTCTGCCTGTGGTCGGAGCTCTTCCCGCAAGACTCGAGGTGCGGCATTACGACGACCTGGAGCCAGTCGTCCGTCTTACCCTTCTTCCCCCCCCCCGCGGCGGAGCACAGGGCAAAGCTAAGGGGGAACGGAACGTGGGGTGAGGAGAGCGAAGCGTTGGTGATGGGGTTAGGGTGGGAGGCGAAGGGTTTGGGGGTTTTTTTGCAACGTCGATTACACATTGCGGAGACAAAGCAGCCCACCGCGGGTGTGGATTCGATTCCGTGCTAGGCACCACCTCACTCGCTTATCGTCGTCGCCCAAAAAAACCTCCCCCCCCCCCCCCCTCCCACCAACCCTCCCTAATTCTCACCTCGCCGCCTTCCTAACCTCTGCGACCCTGTCAGTAAGTAAGTCAACCACGAGTTTCCCAATCTCCGCCCTTGCCTTCATTCCCGCCGTGCTCTTAACCAGTGCCGGTACAACCTCCACCGCGCTCCTCCTCACCCTCCACTTGCTGTTCGTGCTAAGGTGCGTAAGCGTCGGCAGCAGTCTCATGACCTGTTTCTCCTTAAGCACCGGTACAAAGTCCACCCCCTCCTCCCCCTCAGACTTTGCGTTTATCGACTGGGAGGCGTTGGCCACGGCGCGCAGGGCGTTGCTGCAGACGGAGGGGTCGGGGTCGTGCAACAGCCTCTGGACGACGGGGAGGATGCTCTCGTCGACAAAGTGAATGTGGGGGTTTACACCACCACCACCGTCACCCCTACCCTCACGAGCAATGCTAACGAGCAGCTGCCCCGCACCCGTAGCTAGCGCAACCCTAGTCATGGCGGATTTATCGGTAAGCATCTTCCCAAGCGTAAGGAATAGGCTTCCCATAACTTCCCCCTGCATGTCCTTCTCGCAGCTCTCCAGTATCCTCGCCACCAGTCTCGGTGTACAGTAGACCGCCTCCGTCCTAACTCTTTCATCCTCGTCGCTAAGCAGTCCCTGAAACAGGTCGATAAGTACCATGATCCAGTGCGCCCCTAGCGCCCCTAACAGCCTGTCGCACTGCCCAGCTACGGTGAGCCTAACGTTCGGGCTCTTATCCTCAGCCAACCTAGTCGCTATTGGGAGGAGCTTACACTGGAGGAGGTAAACATCCATGAACAACTGACCGCTCGTATCCAACCTACCCTCCGCCGCTGCTCCTACTCCTCCGGAGGAAGGTGAACCGGAGGGGTCTGCGGAACACATGGCTTTACACTTTTCGCAAATGGCGCATACTAAACTAACCGCGTTACCCCTCAACTCCCCAACCGGGTCGGTCATCCCCCTCTCGCACATTAGCACCAGCCAGGGGGTTACTGTTACGGAGGCTTTTTGAAGGATCTCTACGATGTTTAGAAGGACTTGACCGGTTGAACGACGGACGGACTGATCGATGTCATGGAGGGAACGGGTTATTATACCACGGAGCTGGAGGTGGCGGGGGAAATCTACGTATCCCCAGAGGATGGGGGTTATGCTGTTAGGGGGGTGGGTGGGAGGGGGGGGGGGGGGGGTTAGGGTGATTGAGCCATAATCAAACCATGCGATATGATCCATGCCACCTGTGATATCAGTATACATGCCATCATCTATCTATATATAATTCTATACAGATCATCTTCCCCTACCCTCTTCATCCTCTCCCACCCTCTCCCTTCCCCCTTCCCCCCTCTCACCTAACTCCGACTTTCCTACTAAGCGGGCTTTTACTCCCGCTTAATTTATGAACAATCTTAACAATCATACCCGCCCTCCTCCTCCCCCCTCCCTCAACCCCATGTCTAATGATGAGCTTTAATAAATTACCGGCCGGACCGAGGTCGTCGGTCGTCTCGAACTGCTCGCCACCGTAGGCGGAGGATTGATGCTCGAACTCAAGCGTGTCTACTAACATGTCAACAACGTCCCTAAGGTGAAGGGGGTAAGGGGGGGTAGGGGGGGTAGGGGGTAGAAGTGTGTGTGAGTGTTGTGTTTGATGTTTGTGTCATATGCTTTCTATTTCCCCTCTTCCCTCTCCTCCTCCTCTCTGATATTTTCCTACTTACCTCTCCATTTCCTTCGCCGCTTTACCCCCATAGTCGCTTAGGTACCCCATAACCCTTTGTATAGTATCGTTAATCAACGCCGGCGTACTACTTCCGTGGAAATCAGGTTCCCAATCCCCTCCTCCCTCCCTCCCATTCTCTCCAACACCCCGATTTTCTGAAGATGTACTGTTTGATGAAGAAGATAATGAATGTGTTGCGGGTACGACCTCGACTTCAGTTGGGTGTACGGAGAGCTCGACGGAACGGGAGGATGAACTGTTGTTGGAGCCTCCTCCGCAGCGTTTTACGTACTCTTTTACTATCTTTGATACGGGTTGTCCCTGGTTATTGTTGGGGGGGGGGGAGAGGGAGGTGGTTGAGTTTTTTGAATTAAGGTTCTTGTTTTCCAAACATCATACGGAGGCCGAAAGGCATTTCTTCTCTCTCTCCCTCTCTCTACAACCCTAACTAACCTTTCTCTCCCATTCCTCCTTCCCCCCCCCCTGGCAAGTAATGGCTACATACTGAAGTAGTAAATGGCAGAGTACTTTACTCAAACCTTTCACCGTTTTCGGTCCTTTTGATTTCGTAGAGTTGGTGTTTGATTTGGAGGGAGGAGGACGGGTTTTTGAAGAGGAGGATGAAGAGGGGGGAGGGGGGGGGGATGTTGATGAATCTATCAGTGTTAACATTATACTGGAGAGAATAAACAACGTTGAGGGGGTGGGGGGGGGGGGGGGTTAGGTGAGGGTGTGTGTTTGTGTTGTGGTGAAGAAAGGGTTGCGTTTTCTATTTTTTTCACATTTTTTATCGTCGTCGTCGTCTCCTTGCTCTCTCTCTCTTTTCCCTTCTCCTCTCCATATGTATTTCCCCCTCTCACCTCCTCCCGCTCTCCAGTACTTCTTCCTTAACAGGTCTAAGAGTAAGGCTCAACGGTCTCTTACTTTGTCTCAGTTCATCAATACATTCAAAGTGTGTAAGTTCCCTCGTTTCCCTCCTCCCAACCTTCGTAATCAGACTCCCGACCTTGGCACCGGCGAGGTGGGCGGACTGGTTGGGGATTACGGTGCGGATTATTGTACGCTCGAGAACGTTCTCGACGGTTAGACCGAGGGTCTCGGAGGTTATTGAGATTGTGTAGGAGGGAGTTGGGGGAGGGGAGGAAGAGGAGGGGGCGGAGGGGAAGAAACACTGGGGGGGGGGTGGGGGGGGGGGGGAGGATAAGTTGGGTTGGTTGTGAGAGGGTTGTGAAAGGGTTGTGAAAGGGTTGTGGAGGGTCCCTAGGGTGTCTTGGTCCTAGGGTGTCTTCTATGTCCTCTCTATATCCACATAGTATAGGATCCTGTCCCTGCTGTCTTGTTCCCTACTATCGTATCGTCTCCCTAGTTCGTTTTTCTCCCCTCTCTCTTTCTCCTCTCTCTCTCCTCTTCTCCCTAATCTCACCTCCTTAACATCCTCCTTAATATCCCCTTCCTCCTCTTTCATTTCTCCACCCCCCTTCAATACTTCTTGGAAGTTCCTGAGCATTTGAGGAGCTAAAAGGTGGGGGGGTAGGGAGGACGATGATGTAACGATTAAGAGAATACGGAGGAACGCATCAGGGTAGGTTAAGAGGAGAGATGCGGAGGGTGAAGGAGGAGAGGAAAGACTAGATATTGCGGCTGTTGTGTGTGGGAGGGGGGGGGATGGTTTGGAGAGTTTGGGTTAGGGTCGTGGATTGAATTGTATTGAGATTGATGGTTAGGAGGTATAAAATGAAGCCATCGTTAAATGTACTCACTCCTTAAGTCTGATAATTGGAATGGTGCCATATTAGCTATGTGTATGTGCCTTATGGGTATGTATACGCCTATATATACCCCTATATACACCTATAAACACTCTACACCCTAAACACAGCCTACAAACACAGCCTCTCTAAACGCCCAAAGCTGCCCTCAAATATCCACTCTAAAAATCCACTTAAATTGGATACAATTAAAGATGTAGTCAACTGTCAACAACTAACAACTAAGCTATTGTCGTTTAGCACCAAAAAATGCACAAATCAGCTAAAATTGAGATGGAAAGTGGGAGGAAAGTGTGAGACCAAAACAAAGAGATTTCGGCCCACTTCCAATCCGAAAAAAAGGAAAGGCCAAGGGGCAGGGTTAAATGTTCACGTCAAAACTCTTCGTGGTTTGACTTAGAAATTGTATTAAGGACCCCTCGACGCGCCCAACTAACCCTCAATTCACGCCAGCCCATTAGACAAATGAACGATTGTTAAAACAATTATCACGATTGATTCAACAACAAAGAGTTTTACAGAAATTCTAGAATGACTCTCCACAAAACTTTCGGGATCTTCTCACGTGCCTCACTTTCCCTTAGCTTTGGGGCCTCAACTCCGTCAGTCCGCTTCCTTTTCCTAGCCGATCTCCTCGGTGGGTTCTCCACGTGATCCCAGGTTCCCTTAAGGCACAGCAGAGCGTTGACGCGTTCACGTATGCGGTACCACCTAGAATGGAGAAGGTCCTCGACAGTCGGCATATTTTTATCAGCAGCGGCAGCAATTAAGGCAGTGCAGGCTAAGAAGCAGCCGAAACCGACGGAGACGGTAGGAGATAAACTGAGTCTCGTCAAGGCAGAGCATCCGTTGAAGGCTAAAGCGCCAATCGTAGTCACGCAGTCCGGGATGGTGATGGCCGTGAGGGAGGAGCATTCCCAGAAGGCATCATTGGCAATCGTTGTTACTCCTTCCGGGATGGTGATAGTACCGAGGGAGGAGCATCCTCTGAAGGCGCCATGGCCAATAGACGTCACTCCGTCCGGGATTGTGATGGCCGTGAGAGAGGAGCATCGAATGAAGGCGTAATCACCAATCGTTGTCACTCCGTCTGGGATTGTGATGGCTGAGAGGGAGGAGCATCCATTGAAGGCGAATCGGCCAATCGTCGTCACTCCTTGTGCAAAAGTCACTTCTGTGAGTTCAGTATTGTCTTCGAAGCTCTCTGTTCCGGAGTATACTGCTGTTTTGGGAAGGGGATAGTACCCAGCTGGGACGTCATAGTCATCACTATCGTCATCACTATCGTCATCACTATCGTCATCACTATACTCATCACCATCGTCATCACTATACTCATCACCATAAGCAAAGTCTAATTCACTCATTGTAGGGATGGAGAGGATCTTTTATACCGTCCTTTCGGTAACCTAACCCTAACCCTGTATTTATTATACCGTCTTTTCGTTAACAGTTTAAACCCTCAAGGAATTCCTACATTATTGACGGGAATCAGGAGGGTTAGTGTGGTGTGATTGACAAAGAACAAGGGAGAGGGATGTGAGGCCCTCAAAGAATGCGTCGTTGCGGCGTCAATAGCGGTTCTCTGCCCGATAGCAACCCCAATATGATACTAACAATATCGGAAATATGGCCGAAAGTAGTATTATCTCTCTATAAGACGGTAATAAGACGGGGAAAAACCCCACGAATACTCGACCTCGATTGAAGGGGAAATAAGTTGGTTCCTTGACGTGAATAGGAAACTAAAATCAACTATAGGACGAAATACAACTGGTTACATCTCTAACAAGAGTCATCATTGTCATTGTTGTCCGAATTACCTTTCTTTTGATAGATTTATTTATTGCTCCTATTTCTCCCTCCCCTGGGTGGGTCTGGCCAGACCTGTGTGTGTTTCTCCCTAAAACTACGATTTACACAGCTCTTATCCGATTCAGAGGAGAGGGGGGTGTTGAAGTACGCGGTTGTTTTGAAGAATTAAACTTGACGCCCTCAAATATTTCTATTTTTTTACCCAACAAACTTTAGTTCGGACAGCCTTAAATCCAACTAATCAAGCGCAAAGAGTTACAGAAACTCCAAGATTACTCTCCACAAAACTTTAGGGATCTTCTCACGTGCCTCACTTTCCCTTAGCGGTGGGGCTTCAACTCCGTCAGTTCGTTTCCGCTTCCTAGCCGATCTCCTGGGTGGATCCTCCACGTGATCCCACGTTCCCTTGAGACACAGAAGAGCGTTGACGCGCTCGATCACAGCGATTTTGCGATGCCACCTGTAATGGAGGAGGTCCGAGACGGTCGGCATGTTTTTATCAGCAGCGACAGCAATAAGGGCAGTGCAGTTCAAGAAGCAGTCTTCGCCGATGGTGACAGTGGGAGATAGAATGAGTTTCGTCAGGACAGAGCAATCCCTGAAGGCGGAACGGCCGATCATCGTCACTGAGTCCGGGATGGTGATGGCCTTGAGGGAGGAGCAGGCTTGGAAGGCGCCCCAGCCAATCTTCGTCACTCCATCTGGGATGGTAATGGCCGTGAGGGAGGAGCATCCCCTGAAGGCGCCAACGTCAATTATCGTCACTCCGTCTGGGATTGTGATGGCCGTGAGGGAGGAGCATCCATTAAAGGCGCCATCGCCAATTGTCGTCACTCCAATTGGGATGGTGATGGCCGTGAGGGAGGAGCATCCGAAGAAGGCACCCTCGCCAATTGTCGTCACTCCGTCCGGGATGGTGATAGCCGTGAGGGAGGAGCATCCGTCGAAAGCGTAATCATCAATCGTTGTCACTCCGTCCGGGATGGTGATGGCCGTGAGGGAGGAGCAGCCTTGGAAGGCGCCAACGCAAATTGTCGTCACTCCATCCGGGATGGTGATGGCCGTGAGGTCGGAGCATCCGTGGAAGGTGGACGTGCTAATCGTTGTCACTGAGTCCGGGATTGTGATGGCTGCGAGGGAGGAGCATTCTTTGAAGGCCGCACGGCCAATCGACGTCACTTCGTCCGGGATTGTGATGGCCGTGAGAGAGGAGCATCGAATGAAGGCGTAATCACCAATCGTTGTCACTCCGTCTGGGATTGTGATGGCTGAGAGGGAGGAGCATCCAATGAAGGTGTGATCGCCAATCTCCGTCACTCCATCTGGAATGGTGATGGCCGTGAGGGAGGAGCATTCAGAGAAGGCGCTTTGGCTAATCGTCGTCACTCCGTCTGGGATTGTGATGGCTTTGAGGGAGGAGCATCCGTAGAAGGCGCCACGGCCAATCCTTGTCACTCCAATTGGGATGGTGATGGCCGTGAGGGAGGAGCATCCCCAGAAGGTTTCATCGGCAATCCACTCCACTCCTTCTGCAACAGTCACTTCTGTGAGTTCAGTATCGTCTTTGAAGCTCCCTGTCTCATCTGTGCCATAGTATACTGCTGTTTTGGTCATTTTGGGAAGGGGAGAGTCCTGGGATTGAGAGGATCTTTTCACTCGTCTTTTCGGTAACAGTTGAAAGCCCAAACTATTTGATACCGTTTATCTGCGAATTCCTACATTATTGACGGGATAAGTAGGGTTAGTGTGGTGTGATTGACAAAGAACAAGGGAGAGATGATGAGACCCTCAAGGATGCGTCATTACGGCGTCAATAGCGGTTATCTGCCCAATAGCAACCACAATATGATACTAATAGTATCGGAAATATGGCCGAAAGTAGTATTATCTAGTCTATAAGACGGTAATAAGAAGGGAAAAAACCCTCGAATACTCGACCTCGATTGAAGGGGAAATAAATTGGTTCCTTGACGTAAATAGGAAACTAAAATAAACGATAGGACGAAATACAACTGGTTACATCTCTAACAAGGGTTATTATTGTCATTGTTGTCCGAATTACCTTTCTTTTGATAGATTTATTATTGCCCCTATTTATTTCTCCCTCCACCAAGGGTGGGTTTGGCCAGACTTGTGTGTTTTTCCCCAAAACTACGATTTAAACAGCTCTTATCCGATTCAGAGGAGAGAAGGGTGTTGAAGTACGCGGTTGTTTTGAAGAATTAAACTTGACGCCCTCAAATATTTCTATTTTTTTACCCAACAAACTTTAGTTCGGACAGCCTTAAATCCAACTAATCAAGCGCAAAGAGTTACAGAAACTCCAAGATTACTCTCCACAAAACTTTAGGGATCTTCTCACGTGCCTCACTTTCCCTTAGCGGTGGGGCTTCAACTCCGTCAGTTCGCTTCCGCTTCCTAGCCGATCTCCTGGGTGGATCCTCCACGTGATCCCAGGTTCCCTTGAGGCACAGAAGAGCGTTGACGCGTTCGATCACAGCGACATTGCGGTGCCACCTGTAATGGAGGAGGTCCAAGACAGTCGGCATATTTTGATCGGCAGCGGCAGCGATTAGGGTAGTGCAGTTCGCGAAGCAGTATGGACCACCGATAGAGACGGCAGGAGATAGAATGAGTTTCGTCAGGGCGGAGCATTCACCGAAGGCGTAAGCGCCAATCGACATCACGCAGTCCGGGATAGTGATGGCCGTGAGGGAGGAGCATCTAACGAAGGCGGCCTCGCCAATTGTCGTCACTCCGTCCGGGATAGTGATGGCCGTGAGGGAGGAGCATCCACAGAAAGTGCCATCGCCAATCATTGTCACTCCATCTGGGATGGTGATGGCCGTGAGGGAGGAGCATCCCCAGAAGGCGCGTTTGCCAATCGTTGTCACTCCTTCCGGGATTGTGATGGCCGTGAGGGAGCGGCATCCTTCGAAGGCGTATTGGCCAATCGTTGTCACTCCCTCCGGGATGGTGATGGCCGTGAGGTCGGAGCATCCGTGGAAGGTGCTTTCGAAAATTGTCGTCACTCCGTCCGGGATGGTGATGGCCGTGAGAGAGGAGCATCCGTAGAAGGCGGACGCGCTAATCGTTGTCACTGAGTCCGGGATGGTGATGGCCGTGAGGGAGGAGCATCTGTGAAAGGCGCATCCGTCAATCATCGTCACTCCGTCCGGGATGGTGATGGCCGTGAGGGAGGAGCATCCTTGGAAGGCGCCACCGCTAATTGTCGTCACTCCGTCCGGGATTGTGATGGCTGCGAGGGAGGAGCATTCTGCGAAGGCAGTACGGCCAATCGACGTCACTTCGTCCGGGATTGTGATGGCCGTGAGAGAGGAGCATTGAATGAAGGCGTAATCACCAATCGTTGTCACTCCGTCTGGGATTGTGATGGTCGAGAGGGAGGAGCATTCGTAGAAGGTGTGATCGCCAATCATCTTCACTCCGTCCGGGATGGTGATGGATGTGAGGGAGGAGCATGCGTTGAAGGCGGAAGTGCCAAGCGACGTCACTGAGTCCGGGATTGTGATGGCTGCGAGGGAGGAGCATTTCCTGAAGGTTTCATTCCCAATCGTCGTCACTCCGTCCGGGATGGTGATGGCCGTGAGGGAGGAGCATAAGTAAAAGGTGCCATCGCCAATCATTGTCACTCCGTCTGGGATGGTGATGGCCGTGAGGGAGGAGCATCCCAAGAAGGCGCATTCGCCAATCCTCGTCACTCCAACTGGAATGGTGATGGCCGTGAGGGAGGAGCATTCTGCAAAGGCGCATTCGTCAATCGTCGTCACTGAGTCGGGGATGGTGATGGCCGTGAGGGAGGAGCAATCTTGAAAGGCGCCCAGGCTAATCGTCGTCACTGAGTCCGGGATGGTGATGGCCGTGAGGGAGGAGCATCCAGAGAAGGTGCCATCGCCAATCTTCGTCACTCCGTCTGGGATTGTGATAGCCGTGAGAGAGGAGCATCCGTGAAAGGCGCTTTGGCCAATTGTCGTCACCGAGTCCGGGATTGTGATGGCCGTGAGGGAGGAGCATCTCCAGAAGGCATAATCGCCAATCGTCGTCACTCCGTCCGGGATGGTGATGGCCGTGAGGGAGGAGCATCCTTGGAAGGCGCGTTTGCCAATCTTCGTCACTCCATCTGGGATGGTAACGGCCGTGAGGGAGGAGCATCCCCTGAAGGTTTCATCGGCAATCGACGTTACTCTGTCAGGGATGGTGATGGCCGTGAGGGAGGAGCATTCGTAGAAGGCGGCCTCGCCAATTGTCGTCACTCCAATTGGGATGGTAACGGCCGTGAGGGAGGAGCATCCGAAGAAGGTTTCATCGGCAATCGACGTCACTCCTTCTGCAAAAGTCACTTCTGTGAGTTCACGATCATTCAAGAAGCTCTCTACGCCAGAGTATACTGCTGTACTATAGTCATCACTATAGTCATCACCATCGTCATCACTATAGTCATCACCATAAGCAAAGTCTAATTCACTCATAGTATGGATGGAGAGGATCTTTTATACCGTCCTTTCTGTAACCTAAGCCTAACCCTGGATTTATTATACAGTCTTGTCGTTAACAGCTTCAATCCTCAAGGAATTCCTACATTATTGACGCGAATCAGGAGGGTTAGTGGTGTGATTGACAAAGAACAAGGGAGAGGGATGGTGAGACCCCTCAAAGATGCGTCATTGCGGTGTCAATAGCGGTTCTCTGCCCGATAACAACCCCAATATGATACTAACAGTATCGGAAATATGGCCGAAAGTAGTATTATCTAGTCTATAAGACGGTAATAAGACGGGGGGAAAACCCACGAATACTCGACCTCGATTGAAGGGGAAATAACTTGGTTCCTTGAGGTGAATAGGAGACAAAAATCAACGATAGGACACATTATAACTGGTAAAAGCCTTAAACAAGGGGTATTACTGTCATTGTTGTCCCGCCTTACCTTTATTTCGATAAGCTTTTCTTTTGCCAAAACAGAGTGGTCTCGGCCGATCCAGGAAATGGGCCCAATTCCTCGTCTAGTTTATGATTTTTAACTGCATTTGTGTTGCCTTTAATCTGCTCATGGTCCCGCACCCTCTCCCCCCTCTTCCCCCCCCTCTACCCCCCCCTCTTCCCCCCTCTCTCCCCCCTCTTCCCCCCCCTCTCCCCCCTCTTCCCCCCCCTCTCCCCCACCCAACAACCCAGTCGCTTCGTCCTTAAGCCCTACCGCTGCATCAACCAACTCGACTTTTTCATCCCATCCAACGTCCTCCATCAGCCCCTCCTTAAATTCCTCAATGTCCTCAATCATGAGCGCCTTGGAATCCTCCACGATCCCGTCCCCAACCTCCGCTGCAAACCCCTTGACCCCCTCAGTAATATCTGCCAGCTTCATACCCCTAACGTCCTTGGCCAATTTTGCGGGGTCGCTAGCTGCTGTGAAAATCGCGTCGACGGCCCCCCCTACGACCTTTTCGACGAAAATGTCGAGCACGCCCTCGAGCTTCTCAAGCGTCTTCTTCTTCACCTCGCCAATGAAGTTGTCTTCAACCGGACCCTCAACAGTCGTGTCCAAAGTCTTGAGCTCGCCTGGTAGTAGCTCTTCTTCGATGAAGGTTTTCAGCTCGTCCTTGACCCACGTAATCAACTTCTCCTTCGTCTCCTCCTGGAAATTCCTGTACCTTTCCGCGACTTCCTCCCTCAACTTCTCCTTCTGCTCTTCCATTACCTCGGCGATGGAATCTTTCACTGCTCCCTTGGCAGCCTCTAAGCTGCTCGCCACGGCCTTTTTAACGTCCCTTTGCTCTTCTGG
>BRYA01000036.1:46869-57269 GCA_030267965.1 Triparma columacea | reverse complement strand
GGGCGTCTTTGAACGTACCCTCAACTTGGGCGACTTTCCTTTTTGCAAAGTCAAGGGCCTTTTCCTTCAGCTTACCGAAGAATCCAGAGGCAATGCCCATCACCTGCTCCATCAATTCCCCGCTAATCACCTCAGACCCAGCCTCTCTGATGTCGTCGAACGTCTCCTTCACATCGTCGAAAGCTTCGTCAGGTACGATTTTAGACGTGAAACTGTAGAAGGTGCCCACAAATCTTTCCCCAAGATTGATCAATTGCTTGAACCCAGGTATCTCTCTTAGTGTATCGAGCACTCCGACGTCCTCCTCCCCCTCCCCGTCTTCCCTTACCCTCCTCTTCTGACAGTTCTGGTAGACTATGAGGAGGAGAATCCCAACCTGCATCACGCCGAGCAAGTCTCCGAACCTCTCCTTGTCTTGCTTCGTCTCGGTATAGATGTTCACCCTAACGCACAGGCTTCCAAGGAGAGTAAAGAAGAGCTGCCACTGCGCCGCTTCCGCCAGCGTGTCGTACTTGTCGTCAATGAAGGGGTCGTATGCGCTGTAAACTCTCATGCTCAAGAGCGCTATCAGGAGGGCTGTCACGCACTGACCCGCCGTTCCTGGGTTGAACATGACGAGGCCGCCGGTGAGCATAAGCCTTCGGATCGTCTCAAATACCTCGAACCACCAACAGCGCGGCTGCGAAGAGAGTGTTGTTAGAATACTAGCCCCACTGAAACGTCACGACAATCAAAATCAAAACCAAAATCAAACCAAATCACCCCCCGCCGCGCCTGCCCATGACTCACCTCGTATGTCTCGTAAAGGAACTGCAGCTGGCGCAGAGATGGATTTTCTTCCTCTCTCTTGGATCTTAGAAACAGTGAGCACCACATGGCCTCCACCTCATCCATAGTTTCGACCGATGTCCACCCAATCTCTCCTTCTTGTTCCTTTTTCTTGAGGAACTGCTGGACCTCCGAGGGTGAAAAATCGACGAATCCATCAGCGACCATCCACTCCAATGCTTTTCCGAAAACTTTTCGAACCCGCAACGTTCTCTTCTGCTTGTGCTCCATGAAGGACCACAGGCGAGTCTATGATGGGCGTTTTGTTAGGTTAGGGTAGGATTAGTAGATAGCGCATTTAATACTTTCGGCGACGCTTCTCACCTTGACGTCAAACCTTTTAGCGGTCCGTTTCCCAAGAAGAAACTTCTGTCCAGGGTCTATGTCCAACCTCTGTTTGTACATCAAGATTAGATAGGCAACAGGGATGCCAACAGGAAACACAATGACCATCAACCATGCCCACAAAACACCAGTATCGTGCCACTTCCCACTTCCCTTTCCTTCCCACCTATCTGAGCACCTCAATGAGAGGTCAATTTTTAGGAAATATCCCTCGTCTGGCGCATTTACTTGGGAGTTTAAATCGGACCTAAGTGAATTTTCAAGGACGTCTTGAGCGTGATAGTTATCGGTAAACTCTTGACATCCAAACGTGTGGAGAATCTAAGGCGGTGACATTAGTTTGCGGTGACGTTAGTTTGCGGTGACGTTAGTTTTTATTCTACACTGCGTGAAGGGCGCCAGAATGATCGATTTTTGCAAACGGCACTCTCACCTTGGTGCTTACTGTCGGGAAGATTAGGAACGTGAAAATGAGGAGGTAGTTGAAGAGCAAGGCGGACCAGTCGGTTTCCCCCTCCAATAACTTTCTTTTCCCGTTCCGTATCTTCAACTGGTGGGACCTGTAGTACATGCCAACCATAATTACGATAGACAAAATTGTCATAGAATAGAGACTTGAGATGTGATTTACTTCAAACATGCAACCAAGTGGAACGACAGTTCCGAGGTCGAAGTTTAGGAAGTTGAAATACTACATGAGCGTGTGGGGTTAATTGCACAATGGATTGGTTGTTGATGCTTCCCTCGCGAGCCCAAATTCATATACTCACCTTCGTAAACTCCAAGTAGAAGCCGTCAATGAATATATCGAGGTTGAAGGCCAAAGACGTTGTAATTTGAAAATAAGAAGCAAGTATCTTGGCCTGAATCCTGACCTGGGTAAGGAGACCGCGAAATGAAATAAAGAGGGCCTTGAATCTCGCTTGCTTGGACTTCATCTCCCCGGGAGTGCTTTCGCCGAACATGTCGTGTGCTTTAAGGTAGTGATAGAGGTAAACGAGCGCAATCGCGCCGAATATAACGGCAAAGCTCATCAACACAGCTGTAAGGGCCTTGGACCCCTTACAGGAAACGCATTTCCCTTGGCTCATGGCGTAGTTTGATTGACAGGCTCCGCAGTACGGGCCCTCGTGTCCTTCATAGCAGAGTGAAGAGTTTGTTCGGTTGAGGACATTGCCACCTATACAAAAGTCTATGTTGAGTCGTTTGGGAAGGTCGGTTAGTTTTTCGTCATGTTGCTTTCTTGCGCTTGAAATTTCAAATGAGCTTTCAAAATAATACCTTGAGGAAAATAGTGATAATGTTAAGACGCATCCTCACCTGGATTGGGGCACTCGCGAACTAAAGTATCGTTGATTGACGTCCTCCAATATCCCGGCTCAAGATCCAGTGATTGCAGAGTTGTCCCCGGCGTTGGTTTGACGCCTTCTCCCGTCGGAAATGCCTTAGTCCCATCAATCGTCACATCCGTGTAGTACCCACTTGCGCTTTCGCACCCCAACTTATCTTCCGTAGGCTCCTGGAATGAGGGGCAGTTTATGCAAATAGGGTATCCAGCCTCTGGAGTGTACTCATTCCCCTTGCACAACTCGCAATCTCCACCATGGAAATCGGGAGGGCGGCAGCAGTAAGAGGAGCTTGGGTTGTAGCCAATTGTCCCGTCAACTATCAGCAGCTCTTGACTTGTGCACAAAGACCCACCAAAGCTCTCGCATGTGCCCTCGATTGTAATAAGATCCTGGTAGCAAATGCTCTTATAAAATGTGAAATTTGTCGGGCAAGAATTCCACATTCCAGGCTTTGAGCTCTTACCCGCAGGGCAATCAGAGCATTTAGAGGCAGTTTGGTCGAGATTATTCTTGCCTGCCTCACAAGGCATGCATGTCTTGGCTCCGCGAGCTGGTGAGTAAGAGTGGTAAGGACACAAGGAGCAGTCTTCCGTCGCTGTCGCAGCATTGGAATATTTCCCGATTGAACAGAGCTCACAGGCACTCTCGCTGATTTGAGCCGTCTCAGTGTTATACCTTCCGGCTCCGCAGTCAATGCAGGTCTCGTTTCCATCGTATGGGTTGTACCTTCCTTTTGCGCAATCGGAACATATTTCTGAAGCAATTGCCGCAAACGTTCCAGCTATGCACACTTTGCAATCGCTTAAAGACACCGCGCCCTTCAACGAGTTCGCTCGCCCTGCAGGACACTCAGTGCAGTACCCTGTCTGCTCGTGAGCATACTTCCCTTTTTCACACGAAGAGCATCCTGCTGCGCCCGCAAGACTTGACTCTCCATTTGGGCAGGGTAGGCAGTCATTTTCATTGTCGTGCTTGGAAGGTATCTCACCAGCATCGTCGTTGAATTTTCCGGCCACACAGAGAATACACGATTCGTGAAGGCTGCTGTCAGTTGCAGGATCGGAGTTATACCTTCCGGCTTGGCAAGTTTGGCAGACTTCGCCAGCGTTGGAGTATGTGCCAATACTGCATACAGCATAGTCTGTTACGTCGTCGTGGTCGGACACAAGAGTACTGCAACGAGTTTGGGTTAGGAATGCCGCTTTTGACGATGCTGCCTCAATGTTTGCGCTCCTCGCTCACCTTCCAGGTACTGTCGACGTCCCTGCGACACAATGAGTGCAGTCGCTTTCCCCGTCGTGGAGCGCGGTGCTACGGGCGTCATCGTCAAGATACTTTCCATCTCCGCACACCACGCAAAGTGCAGCCCCTTCGTTCTCATTGTATTTCCCTTTGGGGCAGATTTCACAGTCACTCGACTCGTCGTGTTTGGTGATATCTACGCCGTCGTCTGTAAGGAACGAGCCTGCAAGGCAAGCCGCACACGGGGCTCCACTACCATCTGAGTAGAATCCTGCCAAACAAATGGTACAGTCAGACTCTTCATCATGATCGCCCGCTAGATTCGAGTCTGGAGAACTCTTCCCCGCCGCACAGTGCGTACATGATGATTGGGTCCCCGTAGATGAGGTGTACCGACCAGCTTCACAAGTCGAGCAGACGTTTTCTCCGTCTTTTGCGTATTGACCCACTGGGCAGATGAGCGTCTACACGAGAAGCAAAACGAACGTGTAAATTGTGAGTTTTTTTGTTTTTGTTGTTAAGGATAGATAAGCATGGGGGGTGTTTTAAATCGTGCTGCTCTAATTCTTCCCCATCCTCACCTCGCAGTTGTTGCCTACAAAATTTGCATTACAACCTGTACATGTGCAAGAGCCAGTCGTTCCTCCAACGGTCCCACCATTGACGCAGTAAAAGTTCCCATCGGTGCCGTCATCGGTGGAGGTTGAAGTGGCTACGCAAGGATCGGGGATGCATGAACCTCCGCTATAGCCGGTGGCACACCCAGCACAATTGGGGGCGGCGAAGCCAATATAGGAGCATGAGCAGGTGCATGATCCCGTAGTGCCTCCAATGCTGCCCCCGTTGATGCAGTAGAAGTTGCCGTCAGTACCATCGTCTGTGGAGGTTGAAGTGGCTACGCAAGGATCAGCAGAACAACCAGCTCCACTATAGCCTGCGGCACAAGTCGCACAGCTTGGCGCAGCATAGCCTGTCGCGCACGTGCATGTGCAGGACCCGGTCGTTCCTCCGATGCTGCAAGGCGCAAGACACAGGCAAGGCAGTGTTAGGATTGTATTTCGTGACATTCCGTATTATATAAATCAGTGCAGTTCCTTACCTTCCTCCGTTAATGCAGTAGAAGTCTCCATCAGATCCGTCGGCTGCGGTGTTGGAGACGGCTCGGCAGGGATCCGCTGTTTGGCAATTTAGACCACTATATCCATCACAGCCTGTGCAGGTGCAGGAGCCCGTGTTACCGCCAATACTACCCCCGTTGATGCAGTAGAAGTTACCATCAGTGCCGTCATCGGTGGAGGTGCTTGTAGCGACGCAGGGATCAGCAGTTGTGCAGTCAGAACCACTGTAGCCTGCAATACAAGTTGCGCAGTCAGAACCAGTGAATTGTGCCGTGCAAGTTGCGCAATTAACACCTTCAGAGCCCATGTTACAGGAAGTGCAGGTGCAGGAGCCCGTGTTGCCGCCAATACTACCCCCGTTGATGCAGTAGAAGTTGCCGTCAGTGCCGTCATCGGTGGAGGTGCTTGTAGCGACGCAAGGATCGGCGGTGCAGGTGGGGCCACTGTAGCCTGCAACAGCACAGGTGGCGCAGTTCGTACCCCTGTAGTTTGAGTCGCAGGAAGTGCAGGTGCAAAAGGATTGACCGGGGACGAAGGTCCCCCCAATATCTCCTCCATTGATGCAGTAGAAGTTCCCGTCGGTACCATCATCGGAGGAGGAGCTGCTGGCTACGCATGGTTGGCCACTGCATTCTGTGTAAGAGAATTTAGTTCCTCCTACGGTGCCATAAGTGTCCAAAGCGGAACCTACGGCGGGGGGAGAGGGGGAGGTGGGTGAATTCGTGAGAATAGTACGTAAAGTGAATATTTGGGTGTGAAGGGAGGTTCCGTATATTCTATCCCATCCCATTCTTAACACTAACCTTTGGTTGGAGAACCGGATGAATAGGGAGAAGGACACGTATTATGGATGGTGACCGTCCCGGCATGCCTGTAAATATCATCACCGTTGTTTGAGTTTGCACCGTTTCCGCTGAAACTCGTTCCGTAGAAATCGACGGTGGTGGTACCACTACCTTCCATGACAAAGAGCCCTCCGCCCCCATATGAGTAACCGAAAATAGTCCAATTTTCTATAGAGTTACAGCTCGAGAAGACACAAAGCTGAATGATGACTGAGCCGGCCTTAACGTAAACCCCTCCGCCATAATCAGCAGATGCACTTCCTTTGTAAAAAGTGAGAGCCCTGAGGGTAAGTGAGCCACTCCCAGTTCCGTCCAACCAGATGAGTCTTCTTCCGTCCTCTCCATCAAGCACACAGCTCGCATCGTCCAGTGTACATATGATCTCTCCATACAAGTTATATGTGAACAGCATGGTATAACTACTTGTACAAGTCCCATCTGAGCATTTATACGACCGAACAGCTAGAACCGCAGTGTCACCATTCGCCATGATGGAGTTGCCAGTGTAGGTATTTGCACCATTACTGACCGTGTTGAACAGCCCGTTCATATCGACCACACTAACCCCGCAATCTGTGAAGGAGTTTTTACTGCCCCCTATGGTGCCGTGAGTATCCAAAGCGGACCCTGAGAGGAAAGGGAAGGGAATAGGAATTGGTGCAGAGTAGTGCCATGGAGTTAGTTGTGGGTTTACCCGACCAGACTACAGAATCCTCATTCTCGTCTTACCTTGGGTTGGAGTGCTGAAGGAGTAGGGAGCAGGGCACGTACTGTGGATGAAGATGGTTGGTGAACCAAATGAGTAGCTGTAAATATCAGCACCGGTTCCTGAGTCAGCTGTGTTTCCGTTAAAGCTTGTTGCGTAAAGATTGACAGAAGTTCCACTACCCTGAAGAAAAATTGCTCCACCTCCATAAGTACTATCTGTAGCTCTATTGTTGGAGAAGACGCAGAGCTCCAAGTCCATTATAGCACCATCCTCAATCCAAACCGCTCCACCCATATTAGTATACCCCTTGTCGAAGGTGAGAGCTCGGAGAATAAGTGTACCACTCCCAGTTCCATACGTACCCAACCCTCTTCTTGCATTCTCTCCGTCCAACACACAGCTTGCGTTGTCCTCCACACACTTGACCTCTCCATTCAAGTCATTCGTGATCAGCATGGTGCCACTGGTTGCACAAGTCCCATCTGGACATTTATACGTTTTAACAGCTAGAATCGTAGTGCCACCATTCGCCATGATGGAGGTGCCAGTGTTACAGCCGGTACACACTCCATTACTGACCTTGTTGAACAGCCCGGTCATATCGACCACATTCGCCGAAGCCAACGACCTCCCTCCGACTAGGACTAAGCAGGCCCAAAAGATTAGGCAAATGTGAGACATCTCTGAGAGACGTGAAGAGTGTTTGGGGGGGGAATGGGGGTAAGTCGTTATGCAGGGTTGCTTTCAACTGCAAGTGCTTTTCTCGCTTCCACCGAGCTCAGGATCATATTGGGAAATTTGATTGGGACTATTGCCCACTCTCGCCCATTTGGTGCGCTATTATTATCGACGATCCCGTATTTCCCAACACATGGATCGAGATACTTACAGGGAACGATGTGAGGTGAAAGAACTCTGTTTAAATTTGCTGTTGCAAAACATTTGCTCTTCCTCGCTTCGTTCTTCGACACATTCCAAAATTCCAAATTTCGAATCCGTCTTCAATTCAACCCTTCCCCGCTCCCTTCAATCGCTACCACTCCAACATAGAACCTTGTACCCCATCCTTTTCCATATAGTCTTCCCTCTCCCCTTATCCCCATGTCTCCCCCCCTACTTCGTCCCATCTTAACTTTATCATTCGGTTATTACTTCTCCACAAGAATCCCCGCTAAGCAATGCAAAGATAACGTCGTCGAGGACGTAGTACAAGTGTATTCAACCGTGGACAACATGATAGAACAATGCTACAATGCAGGAGGAGGGGGGGGGGGAGGTATGGAGAGGGGTGTTTTTATACAAGATGCTATTACGCTTACTAAAGAAAAGCTTAAACTGAGGGAAAATAGGATCACTGTAATGAATGCAATTGATTCGTTCGACGATAGTATAGAAGGTATCGTGGGTATTAACTGCAGATTTAGCGAAGGGATTTTTAGAGTCATGGCAGGGGTGGGAGGAGGATGGATTGGAGGGAGGATATACGAACTCATGGGAGGGGGAGGGAGGAGGAGATGGTAGAAGGAGGGGGGGGAGAAACCCCAAATGAAGTGTTTTTACAGCTGGAATTTTAGTTGTAGTTTGTTTGGGGCTATATTTCTATACAATGATATCCTACCTCCCCCCCCCCCTTCCCCCTTCAACTAAGCATGAATATCCTCCCACTGATATCCTCCGTCATCCAGTCCATCCCGTCAAGTAGTCCTTCCCCCGTGACCGCTGAGCATCCAAAGATCCCCCAGTGCCTGTTCTCGAATTCCACCCCGTCCAGCCCTAGCACCTCCCTGATCTTATCCTTGCTCATGGCGCCTCTCAGGTCCTGCTTGTTTGCGAATATCATAAGGCTTGCACCCGCAAGTTTCTCCTGACCCATCAACTCCAAAAGCTCCCTCCTACAGTCTCCTAGCCTGACAGTGTCAGCGCTGTCGACGACCCATATGACCCCGTCAGTGCTCTCGAAGTAGTTCCTCCAGTAGCTCCTGATGGTCTGCTGTCCCCCAACGTCCCAGCAGTTCAGTGTGTAACCCCTGTGCTCTAGGGTCTTTATGTTGAAACCTAGGGTGGGGGAGATTGTGTTTATGTCCTCGCCGTTGAAGGACTTTAGTATGGTGGTCTTTCCGGCGTTGTCGAGACCGAGGATTAGGAGACGACACTCACGCTCCTTTGATTTTACCTTGCGGATTATTGAAAGGAGACCCATTTGGTTGATTGGGGGGGGAAGGAAAGGAAAAAGAGTTGGGGAAGGGGACGAGATAGGAGAGAGGAAGACGAGGAAGAAGCGGGAGAAGAGGATGGAGACGATGGAGACGATAGAGACGATGGAGATGAGGAAGAGGTCGAGTGGGAGGAAGTTTGAGTATTTTGTAGGCTTTACTGCTTTTTTGAACGTATAAGTAGACTTAGATGTGTTGTAGATATTGAATAGATGTGTAGGTGTAGATGTTTGTGCGTATCAACGTTCTTGATTGGGTCAAATGGAATTAATTGAAACAAAATTGGAAACTCAATTTTATTTGCCTCAATTTTGGCAGCTAAAAATGTACGTAACCCTTATTTTCAGATTGCTTAGCCCCTGAACTAATATATTAACAACTATTACACCCTCCGTATCTAATAACACCCCCTCATTCCTCTCCATTCCTCTCCTGCTCCATCCCTCCCCGTTCTTTCAGGTCGCATTTCTCAGCTTCAAAGCAGAAGCCTAAGCCTCCTATAAACGGTATCTTCCCTCTCGATCACTTCGCCTCCTGTAAGCCCTACATGGAAACGTACAAAAAGTGCCTAAGAGCTAGCAAGGGGGTTCACCACAAGTGCCAGGACCAGAGCAAGGTTTACCTAAAGTGCAGGCAGGACAACGCACTCATGGCAGACACGCCACTGGAGGAGGTGAGGCAAGAGGTGGGGATGGGGGTGGGGGGGTTACCAAACTCATTTGTGGCGCTGCCCCGAAGAACACTCGAAATTAAAATCAAAGAAGATCATCTTACCCCCCTCCCCCACAACCGCGCAGCTGGGGTACGGGTATAAGGTTGAGGCTGTGGGTGAAAAGAAGGAAAGGAAGGAGGATAAGGGCTTCACTGCTGGTGCTCACATAAAAGAAAGGAAGAACAAGGGATGGTTCTGGTGACAGCCGGAAGGCGTGTATAGAGACCGAATAGAAATTATTGTTGTTGTTGTGATAATGAACTCTTCCAGTGTTTTTTTATCCCCACTCCCTACCCTACCCTCATGCCTCCACCCCCGCTGCGATCTTCAGTACCTCCCCAACCCCCTTCCTCAAGTTCCCCATCCCCTTCCTGACCTTGACCCACCTCTCCCCATACCTCGGTTCCCTCTCCTCGCATAGTTTAAGAACCTTGTTCGCCTCCTTCCCCTCCTTCCCTCCCCCCCCCACCAGTCCCGCCTCAAACTCGTACCAGTCAACGAACGCGTCCCCGTAGCTCGGGTCCAAAACCGTGGCTCTCAGGAACCACTTCCTGGCCTTGACGTACTTCCTCTCCGCCACGAAGAGTAGTGCCACCGCGCACACGACCCTGACGTCGTCCGTGCAGTTCTTAATGGCGTCCATGCTTATCCTTTTCTGGTCTACCTTCTTTGCCGTCTTGATTTCCTCCGCCCATAGTAGTCCGCTCTTGGGGCACTCCTTAAGCCCCATAGCCATGACCTTATTAGCCCCCTCGTCGTTCCCGATCCTCCTCTCGAGCCTCGCGCTCTCCAGCCACAGTCTGTCGCTCCCCTTGTTCTTGAGCCTCCCGAGCTCCAACAGGCTCCTGGCCTTCCCGATCCTGCCGAGCCTCTCCTCGAGCCTGGCGACTCCTATCCAGAGGATCACACCGCCGGGACCGCCGCCGCACTCCTTGATGCCCCTCTCGTACCACGACCGACCATCCTCCTCCCTGCCGGAGAGGTCGTCGCTGCAGACCTGACCCCCGATTACATAAAGCTGCGGAGGGGGGGGGGGGGG
>BRYA01000036.1:22905-46850 GCA_030267965.1 Triparma columacea | reverse complement strand
TCTCCTCCCTCCTCCCTCCTCCCTCCTCCCTCCTCCCTCCTCCCTCCTCCCTCCTCCCTCCTCCCTCCTCCCTCCTCCCTCCTCCCTCCTCCCTTCCTTATAAATTCTCACCTTCCACGCGTCCCCGTGTTTCTTCACCCCCTCCTCCAGCAACTCCAGGCATTCCTCGTACCTCCCTCTCTCCCTCTCCAGCACCGCGCTCTTCATCCACACCCCCCTGCTGTCGACCTTCCCCCTCGCCTCCCTCAGCATGACCCTCGCGTTCTCCCACTCCCCCTCGTCCATCTCAAGCTTCGCCCCGGCCAGCCAGATGTTCTCGCTCGTAGGGTTCGCCTCAAAGGCACGGGCTAGGACACCCCGGGCCTGCTCGACGCTCCCGCTAACCCACTGGCTCTTGGCGAGCATGAGCCATAGCACCTCTGCCTTCGGCACCCTCTCCACTCCCTCGTGTAGTATTTTCTCCATCTCCTCCCTGCTCCCTCCCTCCTTCTCCATCTCCACGCTCTTGATCCATACCTTCTTCTTCCCTCCGAACTCCCTCCTCACGACCCTCCACGTCTCCCTTGCGAGCCTCCACATACCCCTTTCCTCGAACCCCTTAGCGTCCCCCTCCCAAGTCCTCATCCTGTCCTCCTCCTCCACCCCGAGTCCAATGGCGTGTCTAACGATAGCGCACCCAGTCTCCTCAGCCCCACCCTCACCGCACTTTGCGGACTCCTCCATCCATGTGTCCCTCTTGACGACATCCTTAAGCGCCCCTACGCTCTTAGCGATAATTTTATCCACAAGGTCAAATTTCCCCTGTCCCTCCTCAAGTTTCGCTGCCGTAATCCAGACCTTAACCTCCCCCGGCAGCTTCTTCCTCGCCTTATTAAGCACCTTCCTAGCCTCCCCGTACGTCTCAAGTCTCGCAAGCGCAAGCCACATGTCAAGGTTATCCGGTACGCATTCCACCGCTCTCCCCAGCATGACCCTCGCGTCGTCCTTGTTCTCGAGTTCTATCGCCGCTCTCCATAGTCTCACGCTGTTAGGGACAGCCTCGATGCCCCTCCTAAGCACCGTCTTCTTGGCTGTTACGGCGTCCTCCATCTCGGCGGCTTTTAGGTAAAGTTTAACGCTCCCCTGTATCCCGCTAATCGCATGCGCAACAATGCCCTTCCCGACCTCCTTATTAACCGCCAGTCTAGCAGCCTCCAGCCACACGTCCTCGCTCTTCGTGCACTGCGAGCAACCCTCCCTAATGATCTGCCTGGCCTTTTTCAAGTCACCCGCGTACTCCTCCACGCGGGCTGCGGCTATCCAGCCGGGGCCGTGGGTACGGTTCGTGTCGCGGACGGACTTTAGGAGGAGTCGAGCCTTTTTAATATCCCCGATCTCCCCGTCCCCGATAACGCGTTGACTTGCTAGGCTTGTTATGTAACCCTTTGGGTCCACGACTGTCTGGCCACCTACGCTGTCTGATATGTTGTTCAACGTCATGCTTATTACCTTGTTTCTTGCGGACGCCATACCCCCAACCATGCTCTCCAACCCACCACCAGCATCACCCTTTAGGACGGACTCGGTGTCACCCCGAATCTTGGATGCGTTGTCGGCCATTATGCTGTCTACTAAGGGTGTGAAGATCTCAGCGCGCTTTACCTGCTTGTACTTTAGACTCCTGTCCCCAACGTCTGGTAGGCTCGCCCACTCCGCCTCGCTTACTGTTGCGAGCTTACTCTTAAGGTCCTTGAACTGGTCAGAAATCTTCCCGTCGTTATCCTCGTCTGCTTTCTCCCTTTTCCTTTTACTATGTCTTCCCTTTAACTTCTCATCAATAGCCGCGTATATCTTATCAGCCTCCTCGTCACCGTCCCCATACTGCTCACCACCATCGTCGCCGGCGAGAGTGGAAGCGGAACCTACGTCGGAACGGGTCGTGAAACCAGTGGCACCACGACCTTTTCCAGGAATGTAACCAGCTGGAGGGGGACCGTCGTAGGTGTTCACTGTTCTTGACATTATGTGGAGGGGGAATGTGTTAAATGTGCGTCAAGCGTTTGGTATGATGGGGAAAGGAGAGGTGGAGGGGATGGTTTACGAGATGGGGTTGATTGTTGGGTTGTTTTCTCTCTCTTCTTTTGATAATGTGATGTTATTGGTGTGTTTTTGGGATAAGGGGAGTATTATGGGGGCTGTTGTATCGATTTTACGTAGATTCGTGCTGAAATGCCTTTTTGAGGAATGGGCTGGAATTTGTTTGTTTCCGATTTGTTTGATCTTTTTTTGAGCTTTCCACCTTTTTTCAGAGATTGGGTTTGTGCGGTCCGGGTGTGAGAATTTTTTTGGTCCGGTCCGGTCCGGTCCCGGTCCCGGTCCTATCGGTCCTTACTGGTCCCTGACAGCGTGAATTCAGCAAAAAAGACCAAAAAAGGACAAAAAGTACTAAAAAAGGACCGTTCGGAGTGGTCCGTCGAGGACAAAAAAAGACTGTTCTGAAACAACAGGACCGGTCCTGGTACGGTCCCAAAAAAGACCAGGACCGGACCGGACCGGACCGATTTTTCGGTCTTTTTTCCATTTGGTCCCTTGGTCCCAATCTCTTTGCTTTTTTTGCTTTTTTCCATTTTTTCATTTCTTTCAAAATACGTCTAGTAAGAGAGTTCTAAATTACATATAAGTTAATAGTATAAAGTTAAATCCATAGTGTGAATTAAGGTTGAAATAAGCGGCAACAGGGGTATATAAAGCCATCACTTCCTCAATCCACCTCGTCAATTCTTCCTTCAGACTCCATTTTATCTCCTCACACTCAACGACACCCGATAAAAAACCACTCAAAATGACATTACGAACTATATATACCCTACAACGTTCCATTCAAACTCCCTCAAATGCCCTCAAACAACATCCCCTCAAACCCCTTTCCACATTCTACCTAAACACTATCTCCCACACCTTCTCTACTTCACGTCCACCCCGTCCTCCCCGTCCTCCTCCCACAATATCACTCCTAGGTTCCCCGAACTCCGGTAAATCCTCTCTCCTCCGTTCCCTAGCTCTCCTCTCCCTCAATACATCCTACGGTATATCCGCGATATCACCAAAAGTACACACGACAAGATCAGAAGTTAGGGCTACTTTAGAGTATCCTTGGGGTGATGTTGACGTTGTTGATACACCTGGTTTAACTGACGATGGGGGGACTGTAAGAACAAGGAAGAAAGGTGGAGGGGGTAGTAAAACCAAGACAGGAGGTGGGGGGGTGAGAGATATAAAAGGTAACCCTGCAACGATGTCACATGTATTATCATCGTTATCTGAAGGTGGGGGAGGGTATAGACTTGGTCTCCACGTTGTTGACGGTTCTAGGGTATGCAGGATGAGTAAGAAAAACCCAGACAACTGGCTTCGTGAGAACGTTACTAACGTAGCAAACCTCGTTGGGGAGGGGTTCGATGATGTTGCGTATGTTGTTAATAAGGTTGATAGGGTTAAGGATAAGTTACAGCTTTTGGAAGCTGCTGATATGCTGGGGGGAATTGACGGGAGGGGGGAAAGAGCGGTGGAGGTTTTTTATACAGACTCTAGGAAGGGTGAAGGTGTCGAGGATATATTGAACTTTATTAAGAACAAAACGACAAGGGAGGAAGGGGGGGGGGAGTACTTTAGGGATAGGAAGGGGGACTTTGGGGACGAGATTTGGGAGGAGTTTGAGGAGTTTGTTAGGGAGAGTGGGCTGGAGGAGGCTGTGGAGGCTGTGGAGGCTGTGGAGGTTGGGGGGGGGGGTGATCATGTAGAACATAACAACGATCATTACGTCGACGATGACGACGACGACGATGACGATGATGACGATGACGATGATGATGACGACGAGTGGTACGCGGCCTACGATCAGCACTCCTCCATCTCCGCAGACTGGTTCACCACGGCCTGCACAGAGATCGTTAAGGAGCACTGCTTCAAGGGCCTCAACAAGGAGATCCCCTACATCCTAGGCTACGCCGTATCCGCCAGGGACAAGGAGAAGGTGGTGGACGTGACGCTGGAGGTTGATAAGGGGGGACAGAGGAATATTGTGCTGGGGGAGATTAAGAGACTCAGGGAAAGGATCGATAGGGACCTAGGCAAGTTCAGGGAGGGGTGGAGGATAGGGAGGATTGATGTAAGGATCAGGAAGAAGAATAGACGCGTCGGGCGGTAGATTGAGATAGAGATACATATCACATAATGCAGATAATTTGTTGTTGGTTTCACCTGAGCGTGCTCTTTGGATTTACGGCCCTCCTGACACCAGGGAAATCGGTAACCGTGACACCCCCATCCTCCACTACCATCTCCTCCAAACTTCCCTCCTCCTGGTTGCCGCCCCCTACCCCCACCTCCCCCCTGCCAGTCCCTTCAATCCCCACCCCTCCCTCCCCATCTTTCGTATTCTCAATCCTCAGAACCTCCAAGTTCCTCCCCCTCGCTTTCACGACCAGGTCTGTCCCCTCGCCCCCCAGCGGGTTGAACCCAATGTCCAGGTACGTCAGCGTGCACCCCTCCCCCTCCCACACCGGCTGCCTCTCCACCCCCCCCCTCCCCCTCCCCCCCCTCCTGCTCGTTGCGAACTTAGAATCCAGCCGCATCAGCTTTGCTCTCCTCCTCTTCACCACGTTCGCCTTGCACGCCGGCATCGCCAGCACTTTCGCCATCGCCAGGCAGCTCATCGGCCCCAGCCTGTTCCTGCTAATCCCCAAGTGCGTCAAAGCCGGGCAGACCGTCGCCTTTGCCGGACCTTTAGGACCCGTCAACGCCAACCCCTTACCGTGCCGAGCCTCCAGCTTGCTCAGAGCCGCGGAAAGAGTCATCTCCACCCCGTCCAGGGAGCATACCATGCTACGCCCAGCCCCGTCCTCCTCTTCGCATTCGTCATTCCCCCCCTCCCTGAGTGTGCTCGCAATCTCCCTCACGGACTCGTTGAGTGTTTTCCCCAGTTGTTTAACCCCCTTCTTCTTCCCCTGCGTCCCCTTCCCCTTTTTCCCCCCCTTCTTCCCTCCCCCCTTCCCCTCCTCCCCCCCAACCTCCCCCCCGAAAATTACAAACAAGGCACCAAATACACCAGCACCACCAGAGTCAGTGACACCGTTGAAGGACAGATTAAGGCTCTCCATTGCCTGTGTACCCCTCTTCCCCAAACCGCTGACCATAGCCAGGCAACCCGCGTCCCCACCAGTGTTCCAACTTAAGTCCAATTTCCGTAGCCTGAAGGGTCCCTCCGAGAGGAACGTAGCAACGGTCTGGAAGCCTGACGGTGTCAGGAGGTTGGAAGAGAGGTTAAGGACCTCAAGGGGGGGCTCGACGTAAGCAAGGGATGCCCGGGGGGACCGTGACGGCGGAGCTGAAGATGACGGAGGAGCGGGGGAGTGAGGAAGGGGATCAACGGGGGGGTCGATACGACCTTCGGGATGTGACCCGGGGGGGGAGCTGCCGAATTCACCGCTGGAATTAGGGTTAGAGGGGACGGGAGGGGCGGAGGAGGCGGAGGTAACCCCGTCGTTTGAGGAGGACTCGAGGAGGCCCTGAATTCCTCGGTCGCCTATTTTGTTACCGCTTAGGCAGAGGCTACGCAGCTTGGAGTAGCGGAGGACCTGAAAGAGGGAGGACGCGCCAGCGTCGGTGATGCTATTCCGGGCGAGGTTGAGGGAAGTTATGGAAGAGGCGGGGAGGTAAGGGGAGAGAAGGAGGAGAGAGGAGGAGGTTAGACCATTGGAGGAGAGATCAAGGTCTCTAAGGTTTGGGGTTATGCTGCGGGGGGTGGGGGGGGTGAAACGTCGTTCGTGAGATTTCCGGTTCATGATGATGACCATGCTAATGCCCCCCCCTAACCCCCTCACCTCATGACCAAGGCGTTGACCCCTTTGTCACCAAGCAGAAGGTTGCTCAGTGGCATCGTCTCCTTGCGTATGTTCCTCAGGATGCAGCTGCTCGGAGCGGTCCCCTCCTCCTCGCACTTCTGAATGTACTTTGACTGATAAGTTAAGATCTTCCTCCTCTCCTCATTTGCGTCGTTTGCGGATACAGTGAGCATGGTGGCCTTGTGTGGGTGAGATTTGGCAACAGTTACCTCGAAGGGGGAGAAGTTTGAGGGATTGAGGTCGGAATCGTGGAAAAGGGAGGAGGTGTTCATTTGCCGAGGGGGGGGTGGGGGGGGGGGGAGGTTGTGGGGAGAGAGTGGCACTTGGCGTTGTAATCAGATGGCAGTTATTTGTCCCGAATAGGAGGGTGTTGCCGGAACTGGAAGCGTGCTACGATGGAATAGATAATGCACTAAGATCAGATGTGTTCATGTTGTGAAACTTCTTTCTGCAAGTTAGTTAATAAATGAGCTTGTTTTTAGAAGATGACAAACAGAAACACGTATTGTTTTCGATGCTGATGTGTGTCGTATTAGCCCCTCCCGTATACTACACACTTAGAAAATTTCGACCAACGCACACAAACCGAGCTCCACTCCTGGCGACGATGATTACCTTGGTGGTGGGAGGGATGAAGGAGGTGACTGATGCCTTGAATTTACCTGTGATTGGGAAGTGTCCATGTCGTGCTGAGGTTCTTGATTTTGTTGCTGATTTGGTTGGTGCGGTTGGTGGACTTTTGGTGGTGATGGTGATATCAAGGTGGTGGAAGCGAGGATCGGAAGCTGGAGGAGGAGGAGGAGAGTTGCCGCTCCATGGTATAAGCAAAGGTAATGGCTTGTAGAATAATATATATATTGTGTGTAAAAAATTGCTGCGACTAAGCGCCAGCTTTTTGTCGGTTGTCGTTATTATGTATGTGCATTAGTTGTGTTGTGTTCCCAAAAATATTTCCCACCCCTCGCCCCCCCTTCATGCTGCATCTACTAGACAGCCACCTCCACCAAGTCCTTGCAGCCCGTCTCTGTAAGCTGCTGAAAGTACACGGTGAAGTCTGAGAAGAACTTGTCTGTGTCCTTTGCATAAACATTCACCCACTTGAAAAAAGCTGGGTCGTTGATGAGTGCTATGTCGGTAGGCATGAGCATTATCTTGTCGCCAGTGTCGGTCTCAAATTCTGAGGGTCCATCCCATTCTCTTTTACCCCCACGCTTCTTTTTCATTTGTGATAGGAGTACAAAGTAGGCATTGTTGAATGTGGCTGTGCCACCCGCCCCCTCCCCCTCGGCTAACCGCCCGAGCGCATGGGCGCCACTCAGGGCAACGATGGCCCTGTCCCTCTCACCTTCCTCAAACCTCATGTGCTGGAACATGCAGCGTAACTGGTCAGCATCGTTTGACATGACGCAAGATTCGGGAAGGCCCCTGCCCTCCTCCTCCTCCTCAGATGCGGCGCGCTCCTCCCCCCTGTCCTTCCTCCCAGCCCTCCACCTAATCTTAGGACCGCCCAGACACTCGATAGCAACCACACCGCCGAGTGTATAGAGATCCGGGTAGGAGATCGAGGGCCCGACCTTCTCCTTGATTTTGTCCATCCACGGCATTGCCGTCAAGGCAAGGACCGCGTTCCCCCCCAAGGCCCTCTTGAACCGCAACCCGTCCCCCTCCAGCTTCCCCCCCTGGTCTCCCCTCTTGAAGTGCAACTCTTCCTTCAACTCATCCCCACCCCCAGAATAATTATTGTACGTGCCTGATGAATGCCAAGCAAGCTTGATCAGAGCTAACGCACAGTTTGGGTCGGACATTACCAAGTCTGGGTGCGCAAGGGTGAGAATGACATGTTGCACTTTGGTTGAAGCCCATTTTCTTACCCTTAATGTCAGATTTAGCCTGTACAAAGGCATCTACAGAGCTATTTGGGAGACGATGTCCAAGATCGATAGCTAATTCAGCTGATAACCCTAACCCTATAGCATTAATGAAGTGTCTTCGACCCAAATTTTCTTCTTCTTCACAGGGATCACTCGTTTTGCTTTTTATTTGTAACTTCAACTTCGTTGAAGTTGGAAGGAGGAGCGGAACTACATAAGATTTCACCATAATAACCAAGTTCGACGCCACAAAGGCGACGATAAGAGGGCTAGTTGCCCTCATTTCAAAAGTGCAAAATGCCATCATCATCAACTCCATTCCACTCCCCCCCAAAAAACTGAAATATTATGACTGAAGTTGCTGCGCTAGAAAAGGACGTCGCGGCACTCGAAGTGACAGTTGTTGATGAGGGAAAGGATACTGCCACGGATGGAGAGGAGGTGAGGGGTGATTTTTGGGCTCCCGCCGAGATCCCAAGGTCGGAGGGAATGCTTATTTCTGACTCCCCTCTCCCCCTCCCCTCTCCCACCTCGTCCCAGTCTCCCACAACTACCGCTATTGATCCCATTGCTATTGCTAGGGCTCGCGCTGCCGCTGCCATGAAAGGCAAGAAGAAGGGAGGGAAGAGCAAGAAGGGTGGGAACGCTGCTGTTGAGGCGGCGCGCGCTGCGAAGGGTGGAGGTAAAAAGAATGGCAAGAAGAAGATGTCTAGCAAGGAGTGGAACGAAAAGAACTACGCTGCTGGTCATTTTGCCGCTTAAAGTAAGACCTTAACCCTTTTGTTTATCAATCCAAACCCATATACCACTAGCGTTACATTGTGCCTTCCTTGCCCTAGCCTCAAAACTCATCCTCCTCCTCTGCCAGCTCTTCCTCGATCTCTTGCGCAATTTCCTCGTCGGTCTTTTCGTCCTCCTCACCCTTCTTCTTCTTCTTCTTGGAGTCGGCGTAGGCGTCCTCCGGGTACCTGAGTCCCTTCACAGCCGTGTTGTGGGTCTCGAGGCACCACTGGATGCGGCGGTTGAAGGCTACAGATGGCTCAATGGTGGAGTAGATCTCCTGCCCCTCCTTGCACTCCAAGAACTGTCCCTCGTGGTTGATGATTCCGTCAATCACCCCGTCCCTAATACTCTTCGCGACGATGTACTCAGCGCTCGCCGCGGATCCGAGCCCGAGCCGTTGGGCAATGTCGGCGAGGGAAATTCTGAGATGGGGGCGGAGTGGGGTTAGTTTTAGATGTGGTGTTGATCCAAACTCTCTTTCCGCCTTTCCGCGACTCGCTTCGCTCGCCCCACTCGCTCCCCTTGCTCTCCGTACTCACCTACTGTACGAGAGGGAGAGGGTGCGGAGCCCCGCCTTGACTACAGTGTGCCTCAGCCTGCCTATCAAACTGGCATTTCCGTCCTGCTCGAAGACTGCGGAGTGCTTGTCGACGACGGTCGAGAAGGTCGTTAGGTCCCCCCTTCTCACGCAAGTGACGAGCTCCAAGTAAGGCTTGAGGTGCTTGATCATGCCAGCCTGGAAAAAGGTGTCGCGGGGAGGGATCTCCCCGGAGAGGCACTGGACCACGACAAGGAGCTTGTTCACGACCACACGGAACGCAAGTCCAGAGTTTGTTGGGGCCTTACGGAGGCACAGAGTGAGCTTGGAGAAAGCCTCAGTGTATTCCAGGCGAAGCGCTCCGATCCTCCCCGAATAGTAGAGGTTGCGGCACAGTTGGTTGTTGCTTGCGCCCTCGGGGAAGGTGGTGTTGGCGGCGAGCTTGGCGGCGGCGTCAATGTTCTTCTCGGCCAGGTAGTACCTAAGCATGAGGTTGAGGAGGGTCGCCTGCACCTCCTCGGCCCTGCTCAATGTTGATAGGCGAAGAGCGTGGACCAGTTCGGGCTGCACAGCGCCGACAGAGCCGCTCTTCTCGGCAGCCAACGCCCTGAACCGGTAAAGACGCGCAATAAGAGGGGAGAGCGCTGGGGGGGTGTACGTTGAGGAAGACGTGGCGGCAGACTTCCCGACGGCGCCGAGCAAATTAGCGGAGAGCGCAAAGGCGGCAGCAGCGTCGACACTGGGGAAGGGGGGAAGGGGGGAGGGGGGGGGTGTTTGAAGGTGTCAAAACTACTATCCTTTCAGCAACTCGCTTCGCTCGACGCCGCTTTGCTCGTCGCCAACTCACCTCAGAATGGAGTTAATGGCCAAACTGGCCATCCAGGCCTCCAGTGCAGGAATTGCCAACCTGTGAGGGAGACCGGAGGGGCAACTAGTCAAGTCGTCGGCCTCCTCATCGACATCCATGCCACCGCCAACCTTGCCACTCTCAATCACGGCAGCTACCTCACTATTGGCAGGGAGCAACCTCTTACATGCCGCAATCAGCTTGTCGTAACTAACAGCCCTGCACTTATTCACGATGGAGCTCGACAGCCACCGCCTCACAGTCCTGCCCGCCCCGGAAGGAAGGGCGGCCGGGCCCTGCTCAGCTGCCCCTGGCTTGGAGGCAGAGAGCTCAGCAGCAGATGGGAGAGCCAAGAGTGAAGCAAGACGGTGGGCGGCGTGGTCGATGGTGGGAAGGGGAGGTGGAGGTGGTGGAGCCTTCTTCGCTGGACTAGGGGGTGCTGTGGGTGCGAATTGTGACAATATTTGGGAATAGAGTTCGAGTTTTTGGGCGGGGGAGGGTGGGAATTTGGGGAGTTAGGAGACGGTTGTGAGGTAAATGTATAACTCATTGTGCATAATATACATCATAACGATACCCACCCTTGTCGGCCTTCTTTGAATCGGCTTTGCTGGCAGCCATGACAAATTTGCTCCAAAAAAAGGACTCCAATACCTTCTCTTTTCTCTAATGCTTGAGGACGCAACCAATACTTCCAATAAACCTGTCCCTGCCCAACTTACGAAAAGTAGTATGAGTCAGGTCGACCACTTGGGATATTTCGGTGAGCTTGGGGTCTATTGGAGGGAATTTCGACTTGGCGGCAAGTCCTGTTTATGTGAATCTAGTGGGGTTTCGACGCCGCTGTTACAATTCCGTCCCTCCTCTCCTCTCGCTTTCCCTCTAATACTCTCTCTCCCTCTCTCCTCATACCATGTAACTCAGCAACCAAGGCATCTGAGGGGTATGTGTCTGCAAAGTCCCTCCTCGACAGCAACCTTGAGGAGACATTGAGCCTCGTTGAGGGCTTGCTGAAGTCTGCAATCGAGTCTAACAATGAGGACTCGCTGCACCCTAGCCTTGGGCCCTTGTACTACCTCTACGGGACTACTCTTCTTTACATCGTTGAGGAGTCCACCGAAACAGCAGGGATGATGGCTCCTGAGGACCAGCAGACTTCCGCCGAGGAGAGCGAGGTGGACAAAGAGGCCGCCTGGGAGAACCTTGAGAGCGCGAGGACTATCATTGAGAAGATTGTCTCTGAGCACGAGCTCAAGGAGGAGTTGAAGAAGATGATTGAGCTTGACTTGGCCCTCGTCTACAGCAGGCTGGGGGACCTTGCCAAGGCCAACGGGCACTTTAAGGACTGCCTCGGAGATTATGGCAACACTCTCAGGCTTCGCATGAAGCACATGGGCAAGTACTGCCAGAAGACTAGCGATGCCTACTATTCCCTCGCCACTGCTTACACGAACCTTGCCGCCGGCGAGGAGGACAGCGATGAGGCGAAATCCACCGATGCCGAGAAGAAGGCGTGGAACTTAGACAGCATCCGACAGTACTACGAGTGTGGCCTGTGCTTCTCTGGGATGGCTGCAGAGATGGTCAACGAGGACCCCACTTTCAAAAAGATTTTAAGCCCCTCCGATTCCAACGAAGACGATGACGACGACGACGACGACGATGACGAAGAGGAGACCCTCCCTGCCCGTGCTGCCGCTGAAACCAACCCTCACGCCACCAAGCTCCAGTCCGTTAAGAAACAGCTTGAATCGTTCAAGCTTTTTGTTGCCCCCCCCGCCCGTCCCGCAACCGAGGACGAGGCCGCCAAGGACGCGTGGGATGAAGATGTCAAGAAGCAGAAGGCGGCTTATTCAGACGAGCAGGATCAGTTCATGTTCTGCTATGAAATGCTCGAGGAAATGATTGAGTGCGTCGAGAGCGCAGACAAGAACATGGAGGTCCTGCAGAAGGCGAGGGAGAACAAAGAAAAGGCGGAGGGCGCCGAGGGATCTACGGATGGCACCACGATTGGATTCGGGGACGCCGGGGCTGCCGCTGGAGGAGCGGCGGTGGCTGAGGGAGCTGGCCAGACCACGTTCGGCTTCGGTGCTGCACCAACGACTACCGCTGCTGCCGCTGCCCCCGTCGCCGCCGCCCCCATGATGGTTGTCACCAAGAAGAAGAAGAAGACCGTCGCTCCCACCCCCGTCGCTGGAGAAGGCGAACAGGGAGATGCTAAGAAGCAGAGGGTTGAGTAGAGTGGTGGGTAGCGTGGTGGGCTATCGAATACTTATCTTTTGTAATTCGCATTTAATTTATGCATCGAATTGTCAAAATTGTTTGATTTATTTTTAATAACCTCCCTCCAACCTAGGGTTGGAACAAGTTTGGGCTAATAAACTGCTTTTGTTATAGGGTTTGTCGCGCGCTCCATTGGAAAAAACACAATCATGGCCCCCATCAACGGCAACAACGCCAACCTCTATACGTATGAGAAGAGTACCGTTATGAGCACTCTCCGTCGCGATAGGACGCTCCTCCACAACCTCCCCAGCCTTCACTCCAAATATGTGAGTTCAATCCTCTTTCATCGCGATACCTACAACAACATGATCTCCCCCTCCGCAGCCCCGGGGTCCCTCCTGAGCTACCACATCGACCACATTGAGGCTCTCGCTTCAGGATCAGCCACCTCCCGCTCTAACTTGCAGGCAATTGCCTCTCGTGCCAACATAGTCAAAGGAACGAAGGCCGTCACCGACTGCTACGGATCTCTCACAGTTGGGATTAGCGAGGCGCAGGTTCTGGCCGTCGTGAAGCACGTGGAGAACAAACACAAGGACTCTTCTGTGCTGTTAAAAACCAAGAAGCGGCTTGTGAAGGATAAGTTGACTCGCATCTTTTTGAAGTCACCCCCGAAGGGAGTGAAGTGGAACGGTGACTTCCAGTCCATGTACAAGCGCTATTTGACGCAGTTAAGGGAGAAGACGGTGACGTGGAGGGAGGGGAAGGAAAACGGGGCACTCTTGTACGAGTACATCGATGCTTTCGTTGGGCACGGAGCGAAGCCCCCTCGTCGTGCCATCACTGCGGAGAAGAAGAACAACAACACGATCGCAAATGAGAGGGATCCCTGGAGTAAGGAGGAGACGGCGGCGTTCGAAAAGGCGAAGAAGAAGCACGCGAAGAAGAGGTCTATTTGGGCGGCCATTTTGGCGGACACGTCGAACGGGAGTTATGGTTTGGTGTACGGGGGGAGGAGGACGAATGTTGACTTGAAGGACAGAAACCGCAACATCATGAACGGCGCGGCGGGGTACCCGCTAGAGAGCAGGAAGAGGGGGAGGAGTGGGATGGAGAAGGTGGCGGTGAACGCCCAGAAGAAGCAGCGGGTGGACAGGGATCAGCAGCGGTACGAGTGGGGTGTCGAGGAGACGGAATTATTTTTGAAGGCGGTCGAGAAGCAGGGGAAGGGGAAGTGGGCGGCGATGCTTGCGGACAAAACACCGGGGAGTTACGGTGCGGTGTTCGGCGGGAAAAGGACGAATGTCCATTTGAAGGACAAGGCAAGGGCGTTGAAGCTTTGAAAATCAAAGGACCTTGGTATATTATCCCTCTCTCCCTTGTGCCTTGTGCCTCCTCAAATTTATCAAGTATCTTTAGTTTTTCATCACGAGCCAAACATGAGTCGCCGTGGCTACAGTCAGGGAGCCCCAATGTCTCAGCCCCCGCAGCAGAATTACCAGCCACCGCAGCAGCAGCAGCAGCAGCATTTTCAGTCTCCCCACGCTCGAGGGGGCCACCAGAGGGAGCAGGAGTTCTCTTCTCCTCCTCCTGCACCCCCTCCAAAGCCAGCATTCCCTTCCCGTCCCCCTTTCGACGACGTTACGTACTTGTCTCTCCATCCTCGTCCCTCAAACAACCAGCAACCTTTTCGTCCCTTTAATCACCTTGGCTTCTCGCCCCAAGGCTTCAAAGGCGATGTGTTGACGGCGGCTGATAGTATGGGTATTATTCGCGTCTACGATGTCAATCGTCTGGATAGGTAAGTACGGCAGTGAAACCCAAAAATGAGAACAGGAAGTACCACAACACACCAACACCGTTGCAATCCCCTCCACTCCCCGCAGCAACAAGGAATATGGAAGGGAGCTAAAGGGCCACACTGGGGCTGTCGAGTGCGTGAAGATGGAGACGGAACACCACAGGCTAATTTCAACTGGGAAGGACAATACGCTCAAGTTCTGGGATCTTCGCTCGTCCCGTGCCACCCACACCATTAACTTGATGTCCCATAACCTCACGATTTCAGTTCACCCGACGAACTCGAAGGTTGTGGTGGGGGACTTGGAGAACAACATTGTCGAGGTCGACATTGACAAGATGGAAGTGACCAACAAGTTCAAGTGTGACGCCCTCCTTAACTCGGTATCGTACACCCCCGATGGCAATCACGTGTTCGGGACTGTTAGCGTGAAGGACGGAGACATGGGGAGGAAGTTCGGGGCCTTGAAGGTTTGGGATAGTAACTCGATGGAGGAGAAGGCCACCATACAGGCGTCAGAGGGTTCCTTGTACGGGATGGAGTTCTCAAAGAACGGCAAGTACTTGGCTACAGGGGGCGCGGATGCCCTCGTCGGAATCTGGGACCTCAAAGAAATGATCTGCGTGAGAACTTTGCCCTCCCTGTCCTCGCTTGTTCGTTCCATCGCATTCTCATACGATTCGAAGTACATCTCGATGGGTGGTGAGGGGAACACGGTTTTCGTGGCCGACGTGGAGACTGGCGAGAATGTGCACGCGGTGCCTGTCGGAGCAGACCAGTACTGTGATAGTATGGCTTGGCACAACACGCAGCCGGTTCTCGCCTACGCTACAAGACATGCTTCTCCTACGGCTCCTAGTAGCGGGAGGGGAGCGCAGCAGAGTCCTGTTCAGCTTCGTATATTGAAAGTAAATGCGTGAATGTTTATGCTACAAATTTTAAATGGGCTTTGTTTTCTTATGCTATGGCAAACTTCTCGCTGTCCTCGACAGGCGTGTAAGCTGGATCGTTTTCGTCTCTCTCAATAGACTCGTAGGGCGGTACGCCGCCTTCGTGAATGTTCGCCAACAAAAGCTGACAGTCGGGACTGAGTTTACGGAGGTGAACCTTCTTCCCATTTTCTCCAAACTTCTCAGAAATCATGTTGATGCTCTGGATTGCGCTATGGTCGTACACGCGACTACCAGAGAAGTCGAGGACAATCTCATCCTCCTTGATGCTCTTCATGTCAAATTGACTCTCAAATGTTTGTGTTGAACCGAAGAAGATCGGACCATTAAGCTTGAAGACTCGCCAACCGTTCTCATCAACACCCTCGTCCTTCGCGAAAACCATAGTAGACTGTTTCCAGGCGAAGGAGAGGGCAGACACGATCGTTCCAGACACGACAGCGATAGCGAGGTCTTCGACCACGGTGATATAGGATACCAAGATGATAATGAGAGCGTCGAGATTTGGGATTTTTCCGAAAAGCCGCAAGCTCGACCACGCGAACGTTTGTTGGCACACCAGCAGCATTATTCCTACCAGTGCGGCCAAAGGAATCTGGCCGAGAAGAGGGGCGAAAGCTATGAGGCCTGCGCCGAGAGTGCAGGCCATCGTAATGCCGCTCAGTCTCCCAGTTCCGCCGGCTTCGACGTTGATCAGGGACTGCCCTATAAGTGCGCATCCACCCATCCCTCCGATTAAGCCGGAGAAGATATTTCCAATGCCCTGCCCTCTAGCCTCCTTCGAAGTCGAGCCCCTTTTCCCGGTGTCAATCAACCCGTCAACGAGCTGCAAAGTTAAAAGACTCTCAATGAGCCCCACTGTCGCCATGGTGGCAGCAAATGGGAAGATTATCTTCAGCGTAGCGACGTTGAAAGGAACAGACGGGAGAGCAAGGGTTGGGAGAACGGAGAGGCCGCCCTTGAAGGTTTCTGAACAATGACGAGAGAAACGCATCGCGAAATGGGTTAGCGTCAATAATTTGCGCGTGTTGTACTCAAACCAACCCCCCCAAACCCCCTTTCACACCTCACTCCTTGCCGCTCCCCCCCTCCCAGACTCACCTGCCCCGGCCACGTCCATCAGCGTCTTAGCAGGGAGGGAGAAGACCTTCGACACGAGCGTTGTGAGAAGGATGGTGAGGAGGGACGCTGGGACTGCCTTGGTCACCTTGGGAATGACCTTCATGAAGATCATGCTTAGGGTGGTCAATCCCACCATGGTGCTCGTCGCAGCGGTCGACCCCAATCCGGTGAAGTGGGAGAGCTGAGCTTTGGTCATGACAATTGCCAGCCCATTTACGAAACCAAGCATTACAGGGTGAGGAACAAGACGAATCCATTTTCCCAGCTTGAGTTTTCCTGCCACGCACTGTATTATTCCCGCCAGGATAGCACAGGCAGGAAGATACTCTCCACCAAATTTGGCTACGAGGGGGGCGATCACAACGGCAACCGCGCCACTCGCTCCTGACATGATCCCTGGTCGGCCGCCAAAGGCAGAAGCCATGAAACCCAAAATTACCGTTGTCCATAGACCTGTTATAGGGCTTATCCCTGCGACGAAAGAGAACCCGACGGCCTCGGGGATCATGGCAAGCGCCACAACAGCTCCTGAAAGCATATTGGTAGTTCTCTCGGGATCATTGCTCAAAAGAAGCTTAGCGTTGCTCCTCAAGTTCTCAATCTTGGTCACCTGTGAAAGCTCATTGGTGCTTTTGTCTTCTGATGCAGCTGTTGATGCTAGGGTGGTTATAGAGGTGAGCACAGGGGTGGTAAACTCCCCTGTAAGTGTGTGTGTAAGTTGAGTTGTGTGTAAGTGTGGATTAGGGTTAGGGTTATACGCACCGAGGTGGTGTTGGTTCACAGGAGAAAAACTTGGAGACGACAAGTGTGACTTGGGTGCTGGAGGGGGGGTTACGAAGCCACTTGTGATGGTAAGAGTCGCACATGCACATAGCAATTGGGCACTCTTGAGCTGCATCTTAGTTAATCCAATTCCCCCAAATTATGAGTCTCATTTTTTCTCAAAGGTGATTTATCATCTCCGTGTGCGATTTGTGTGACTTCGTATGTATTCGTGACTTCTTTTGAATTTAAATAGTATTTATCTGTCAATATTGAGAGATATTGTGCGTGACATCTTCTCAATAGCCCCCCCTCATCTCCAGGCAACAGTCGAATTTCGACTACTTCCATCCACTTTCTGCTAACCCCGTTACGTTTTATCCCTCTCGTCCCAAGATGTCATCTGAGACCCTATCAATCTCTCTGGCGAAGGTCGCAAATAACCTATCTCTCGTTCAGCATGCGTTTTCCGTTGACTTTGCAAGGCTCGAGAAAACTGAGGCTGTGAATGTGAACCCTGAGAGCATGCTTTCGAGGATCCAGGCTCTGAAGGAGAAAATTGAGAGGCTTGGGGGTGAGGCGACGAAGCTGATCGAGAGTAGGCCTCAGTTGGTGAAGGAGACCAGCCAGGCCCTCTTGGAGAATTACTTAACCCTGGGGGAGTTGGCAAAGAGGACGAACCACAAGGATGCTGAGGTTGTGAACCCCTTCGCTGAGCAGGCCGAAGTTGCCGCCGACAGGCAACAGCTCGCCTTGGACGTTGCCAATCAATTGAAGTTGGTTGAGAGTGGTGATGTGTCTGATGTCGTTACAAAGGTCATTTCTGACGCCACCAAGATCTCTGCAGCCTCTGCCCTGAACTCTGCCAACGCGAGCACAAAGTCCAAGGGCGGTAGCGAGGCGCCTGTTCAAATATTGCCCGCCACTGTCGAGGATGAAGGTGAGTGATGAGCGGTGGGGGAAGGAACGAAGCACAACAATGCGCGTGTTCCTCACGCATCACGCTATCCGCAGAGTTCGTGAACCTTCCTAGCTCCGTGCGCGGAAGGGCTAAGCTCGAGAGTCTCAATGCCCTCGTCCTCCACCTTACTTCTCTTCACAATGCCACGGTTGCGCTAAAGAAGGGCCACGGTGGTAAGTCCTACGCGTCGAACTACTACTCCCTCAAGGAGCTGGACAGAGCAGGGTTCAAGGTCACCGGGGCAACTGGCACAAACGTACTGAGGAGCTTGACACAGTTGGGGAGGGTCGCTGTCGACAAGAATGAGGGAGTGCGTCTGGCTGTGCTGTAAGAAAGCCGGTTGGTGCCTTGTGGAATGAAATAAATCATTGTGTATTACATCAAACGTTGTACGGTTTTATTGCTAATCGTGAGCGCAAGGCATCTGAGAAGGGGGAGAGATGAGAAGGGAGAGCGATTGATTAGAGTTATTTCCAAGGTTCTTGAGAGCAGCACCCCTCTCACCTATATCCTCCTCCAACTCCTCCTCCCAAAAAACCTCAAGCAGGCTGGCACCTGAAGCTAATCGTCTCCGGTCCCCAAAGTTTTTCAGCACCCACGGAATGTAACTTTCCATAAGCTCCTTCCTCTCCCCTTCGTCCAAGAGACTTATGCTGCCAACAATAGCCTGCATCCCCGCCCCCCCCAGCTTGAATTCCAGAAGCTCGATATATTTAAGAACAATCTCTCCAAGTACCGTCGGAGGGAGGTTATATATCGTGTGGTAAAAATCGTGCGATTCCCTGTACCTCAGCAGGATGTAGGCGAGGTCGGCGTCGTCAACGTACTTCACAGTTGGTCGGTGGTGAGGATCGAAGCCGTGACTGGACATGAAATCGTGGTAGTGCCTCCCGAAGGAGGTGGGAGGGAATGAGGAAAGGGAAGAGAAGGTCGATTTGGGCATGTGTGAAGATGCTGTTGGTTTGACAGAGAGGATTCTGGGTTGTGATGAGCAAAGCGAATTGCGAAAAGGGTTAGGATGGAGGAAGAGAGAGGAGGGGAGAAAGAGAAACCGGAGAGAGACCCAGAGAGAGAGGACCCTCACCTACACCCGGCAGTCGACTTCATCATCTCAGATTGTATGTGCGTCAGGGTTAGAGTGCTGGAGATATCAAGGGTTATCGCTACTGCGTCTGCGTTCTTCGGGTCGCTTGCTGCCTCCAACGTAGACTTCAGGAAGAGGACCAACTTTGAGGTGTGCGGCAGAAGGGTGTGATTATCATAAAGGGGAGGTGGCGGAAGTGGTCGAGGCGAACCATAGAAAGGTTCAGTAGATGGGGGGTTTGAGGAGGACGTAGAGAACGTGAATTTGATTTGGGGGCGAAACTTTTTGACTGCAAGTCGAGTCGGACGGAGGAGGCTACTTGAAAAGCTCATGAGAATCGTTTTGGGGGTACCTAAGTGGATAATTGTATGGAGATGTATAGTGCTGATATGATATGGCTGTTCAATATGTGTGAGCAAGTACGACTGTAATTTGAGAAGGAAAAACCAAAATAAATAAATTTGGTATAAAAAGAAAGTAGCAAATTATACCACTGAGATACCCGCGGATGGAGCCACCTCACGCTCTTGCTACAGTATCATCTTTGCTTTCTCCGCTATCGTTATCGTCTCATGCTTCGCTGGGATGGAAAAGTTCAAGACTGTCACGTGCAAAGTCGGATTTCAAGGTGATGAGAAAGCTTGGTAGCGGGGCTTTCGGCACTACTTTTTTGTGTAAGAACAATATTGATCAGAAGGAGTACGCGCTCAAGGTGGTCAAAATCGCACGCAATACAACGCCTGAACAGAGGAGAAAGGTGATGAGGGAGGTGGAACTTCTGAGCTCTCTCCAGAGTACCAATGTCGTCCGGTACTATGGTGCATGGGTTGAGGAGGGGCTGGATCTCGAAATAGATGGGTTGGAGGGTGGTGGAATCGATGGGGAGGAGAGCAGCAATGAGGGGGGCATATTTTCAATGTCAAACAGTTTCAGTGGAAGTAGTCGAGAGGCAGAATTGAATGACTGTGTCTGTGACAAGTGTCAGAAGAATTACAATGACTGGGAGATCTCCCTCGAACAATGGGGGTTGCTTGACGCGGTGCTGCAGCCGCTCAACCTATGTCAAAAGTGCTATTTGAAATCAATTCCCGAGGATCAGATGGCCACAGCTGCAGGCAGTTTGAGGGAGAAGAAAGCGAGCGAGACGACCGGAGAGTTCCTCTTCATCCTTATGGAGTACTGCGAGCAGGAATTTATGACCGGATTGAAACAAAGGGGGAGGGGTAACACAGGGCTCTGGAGCATGTTCGCTGAATGTGTTGTTGGGCTCAACCACTTGCATCGTGAGGGCGTGATCCACAGAGATATCAAGTGTCACAATATTTTCGTGCGAGACGGGACCGTCAAGTTAGGGGATTTGGGCCTGGCCACGCAGGGTAGTGTGGGGGGGGGCGATGGGAATAGTGCAGGATTGGAAGGCTCGAGAGATGGCTTGGATGGTTCTAAATCGACTGACGTTGGGACGTTTATATACACCGCCCCAGAGGTCGAAACTGGCCACTACACGTCGGCCTGTGATATTTATAGCTTGGGGGTAGTGCTCGTAGAGATTTTCGTACGGTTCAAAACAGCGAGCGAACGAGTCTCAGTCCTGCAAAACTTGCGAGGTGAGAAGGGACAAAAAAAGCGAAACATTGTTTGTGTGCTTGTCCGACAGAAACTCAACCCAATTCGCTCTTCGTACAGCTGGTTTTATAAGGTCTGACGCTATGCCTCCAGAAGCCCGGAACCTTGCCCTACGGATGACCAACTCCGACGCAAAGCTACGTCCATCGTGCGATCAAATACTCCGAGAGCTAATACTGCATAAGTATTGGGAACGCCCGACTTACGAACAATTTTCAACTATCGTGGAGAACTTGCATGGCGAGGTCGAGAGATTGAGGGGCTTATTAGAGGAGAACGGAATCGAATTTTAGTGAGCTGGTTCTTTGTAGCTAGGGGGGATTACGGGGGATCTTAAAAGGAAGTAGTTGTGCAACAATGTTTTCTTTACATCCTCCACTCCCAATCTTTTAACACTGCCAGTCAAGCAATATCGGTCCACTTGAGATGGGTTTGAAGTCGTAATATATCGCCACGACTTTTTCTTCCTTATCGTCCGGGTCGTTCTTATCCTGCGCTTCGATAAGGGGTGTGTTCTTGTCAAAATACTCCTGCAGTGTCATCATTTCGTCCTTCATTTCCTTCTCTTCCAGATATGCAGTGAGGTAGAGGGTCAGATCTTTGATACGACCGTGCCGCTCTGTTAATATTTTTCTGATAGAGAATAGACGGGTCGATGTCCGCACCCGGATTTTCTGGTCCATGAAACCCCAGTTCATGAGGTGAAGGTCGAGGGTGACCCACAAGTCCTTGTCTGGCTTCACCATGACGGCAGGGTGCAGCTTAACGGGGGCCTGTGTAATGATGGGGAGGGTGGCGGAAGGGGGTGAGGTTGGGCGTAGTGTCACCCAGAGTGCTACAAACCTTGTGCCCCTTTTACAACAGCCTTTAGGGGGTCGGCAGAATTGTGATTTTCTGCGATTCTTCGCGGGACCTAGAGGTATAAGAGAACTCACCTCCTCAGTCTTCTCCTTCTTTGCGCCTTTCTTAGATTTTTTCGCCATCACAAAATATAGTTTCCTTCTTTCCAACTCTTCAGGAATAAGGGATGGCAACCTTCTCAAATTCAGAGATCCGTCCAACTGCTTGTTAGCAGCCTACGAACGCTTTCGCCCATTTTTTTTTGCTGCCCCGTACCTATTTCCCGCCAGCTCCGAGGTTCCGACTACAGAATCTCCCTCTACAACTTCATAAGCAGACTATCACTAAACCCTACGGAGGATCCTCGCTTAACTTGAACAAAAATGGAAGGATCCCTTCCCGATCTGGCTCCATCCGGGGAGGTGCCAGTCGTCAAGTACAGTTTCGCCCAGATGCTGACGGACCAGTGGCAAACTGTGAAAGCCAAGAACCTTCTCTCCAAGACAATCCTAGACGAACTTATTCGGGTTGTGAAGGGAAGGATAAGTGTTGAAGAGACTTACAGCAAGAGCCTGGCCAAGCTGAGTACTCCGATCAGTAATAGTTACGCATCCCTGACGGAGGCTGTTGTTGGTTTCTCAAGTGATATCCTCAACAAGAGTGTTCAGCACAAGGAGGTGAGAAAGGCTGAGAGTGGCGTCAAGCCGGTTGATCCGTGTCTGTTGGAAGGCATAATGCATCATCTCACCCCCTCGCACACACAACCCTCGATAGCTCGCCGAGAACCTCCAGACCGATGTTCTGAACGAGTTGCAGAACCTGAGGGAGGACGTCTACAGGAGCGGAAGGTTGGCAAACACTAACATTACCGCACTGTCCACCAGGCTGAAGAACGGGGAGGTTGCTTATAGAAAGGCGCATAGGGGCTACGATCGAGCATATCATGAGGCCTCGGGCCAGTGCATCTCTCTCAAGTCCACTAACCCAGACCTTGCCGAAAGCCTCAACGAAAGGGTCCACGAGGCTATCCAGAAGGCTGAGGAGACGGGGGGCGGAACAGCCACGAGTGCGAGCTCTTTGAGAAAATCCGCTATGCATTCCCTCGGAATGCAGTCGCCTACGAAAGACTTGGTGAACTGGCTCCTGCCATCTGATAGCCACAAGAAACACACAACAGTTGAAGCTGCTGTCCAGCACCTTCTCAACGCTGAAAACGCAAGGGCAAATTGCCTCAAGGCTTGGGGTGCCCTGAATGCGGTACACGTGCAGTGTGCGATTGAGTTCCAGACTATCTTGAACGACATACAGGGACTTGAGGAGCGCGTCATTTTCGAGATACAGGACATGCTGAGGAAGCACATCGTGCTGGAGAGCAGTTGCTTTGCGAATCTCCAGTACGACATCCAGATGCTTTTTGGCGTGATGGAGTCAGTGAGTGTTGAGGACGATTTGTGTGACTACATATCTGGCGTACTGGAGGCTGAAAGGGAGGAAAAGCAGGCCGAAGAGAGGGATTATAAGGAGCAGATCAAAGAGGCAGAAAAGCTGGAGGGGGCAGGGGAGGGGTTGGCGGAGGGAGGGGGGGGGGGAGAGGGGGAGGGGGAGGGGGGGGGGGAGGATGAAGGGGGAGGGGGAGGGGGAAAGGGGGGAAGGGAGAACGAGGGCATCAGACACTCCAGCCTCTTTAACCAGATCGGAGCCGACCTACCAATCCCGCCCCCTTCAGAGCTCATAGAAATTCCAATAGTCGAAGGGGGGATCTTGCCCGTGAACAGGGAAGCCATGATGGAATTCTACTCGTGGAGGGAGAAGAGCATGGTACACTTCGAGGCGCTGGGGGAGGAGGAGGAGGAGGAGGAGGTGGTGGTGGTGGAAGAGGAGGAGGAGGATGAAGGGTTCGGGGAAGAAAAAGAGGAAAGCCCGCACTCGCAACTGATTCTTGCATCGCGCATCGGTGAGATCGTAAATAGGGTGCTGGAAGAAAGGAGAGAGAAAGAAGTCGCAGAAGAAGTGGAGAGGCAGAGAGCCGCAGCGGCAAAGGCTGCAGAACAAGAGTATGAAACGCACCATAAGGCGGGTAGGAGATCGAGCGGCGGAGGGGAAGAGGTGGGGGTGGAGGTGGAGGCAGTGGACAAAGGGATTGAGGACCTAGACCTCGGAGAAATTCCAGATCTCCCCAAGCCAGCCCCAGGAGGAGCTCCGACTTCCGTGAAGCCGCCAGGTCGAAGCGACTACAAGAGCTTCGGGAGCGTCACGAAGAGGCAGTTTCCGAGCGTCATGGCACTTCAAAATAAGACCAAGGCTATGTTTTTGATGCGACTCTTGGTACACAAGCTGAGAGTTGACGGAGAGGCGTCCGTCAGCGTTGAGGAGGCGTTGGGGAGCTTCCCACCTTTCGGGAATCTCTTCTTTGCGAGGCAGGCCATGGATGGGCTGCTGAGGAACAGCAAGCTAGCGGAGAGGAAGGCTGGGGGGGGAGGTGTCATTTCCGTGTCAGCGGAAGACATGTACAAGGGGTTCAAGGCAGGTGAGAGTGGAAAGGTCGCGAGCGAAGCGAGGGAAGAAATGGGGAGAACAGCGCTTGAAAACATCTTGCCTTGTAGCTAACCCCCCCCCCCCCCCGCCTATCTGCAGTTTCCAAGATCCTAGACC
>BRYA01000036.1:0-22791 GCA_030267965.1 Triparma columacea | reverse complement strand
GGGGGGGGGGGGGGGGGGGGGGGGGGGAGGGAGTCCAATGAGAAAGAGTCCGTCTAGGAGGCGGGGTGGGGGGGACGAAGTTAAGCTACCAATCGCTGGGTGTATGGCCACATGTCTTGACGAGGGCTTAGGAGCGGAGCTGGTGGAGGAGGTTGGAAAAAATTTGGACCTAGGCGGTGAGGGTGAGGAGGGGGGAGAGGGGAGGAAGGTGAACGTGGTGGTGGGGCAGATTGCGTTTATCTCGTGGTGCTTGTATGAGAAGGGGGTGGAAGGGGGGGGGTTGAAGAGGGGAATCATGGATGCGTTGCAGAAACACGTGGGTGACGAAGAGAACGTGTACGCTGGGGTGGAAGGGTTGATCTGCACGAGTTTGGAACTGGGCAGCAGGATGAGGGACAGGTCGGCGAGCGGGGTTTTTGGGAGCAGGGGAGGGGCGGTGGGAGTGGGGGGTGGGGGGGAGGGGGTAGTGTACGGGGGAGGAAAGTTTGGGAGTAGCGGGGGAGGTGGAGGAGGGGTAGATGAAAAGGGGGGGGGAGAGGGGGGGGAGGACGTGGATAAGGCCGTTGAAGGTTTCAAGGAAGCCCTCGAGAAGAAGAAGAGGAGCAGCTTTGGGGGGATGGGAGAGATGGGGTTCTAAAGCATTGCGTGTTTGTCGATAATCAATTGTGTCGTTAGGGATCTTTTACGGAGGCGAGGAACGAGTCTGAGCCAAGCTTCAGTAGCTGAGATCCGAGGCACACATTCACATTGAAGCCGTCGAAGTTTTCAAGGTCATCTGGACCTGTGATTAGAGTCCCAACGTTTTTCCCCTCATCTCGGACGATTCGTCCCACGTTGGCAATGACAGAACGAACCTCAGGGTGCCTCCAACCCTCACTGGTCTCGATCTTGCCCATGGCAACCGCTAGATCCACCGGACCGAGAAACACCCAGTCCACTCCAGGGGTTGAGGCAATCTCCCTGGAGCAAGTGAGCGAAGCAGCGAGCTGTTAGGGGTTTTTAACATGGAATAGTCGTCGCCGCGCTCCCCAGTTCCGCCCATTCTCACCTAGCATTTTCAACGCCTTCCAAAGTCTCAATCTGGACACCTACCGTCACCTGGTCGTTCGTTTTACTTACAGCGAAGGCATCCGGTCCAGTTCCGAACTCGTTCCATGGTCCCCCCGCGCAACCTCGCGTGCCAAGAGGAGGGAACTTTGAAGCAGCGACCACAGCTCTAGCATCCTCAGCAGTCGAGACCATTGGGCACAATACGTTGGTAGCTGCGGGGACAAACGAAGAGAGGTGACAAGGTAAGTGAGTCGCGCAAAGGGATACATTAGGACATTAGGTTAGATTGAAGTTTAGGAGTGGGTGACAAGATAAGAATGGTCGTGGTCACTCGCCCTCAACCATCTTACCTCCAGCATCCATTATTCTCTGGTAGTTCTCAGTGCTATACGGCTGCCTTACGAGCGACGGGGTGTTCATCGTCTTGCACAAAAGAAAGATGTTGGGGAGTGAGCTAGGATCTACCGGGTTGTGTTCCAAGTCGATGAAGAGAAAATCAAAGTTTAACGATCCAAGAATAGAGAGCGTCGATGAACAGGTCGGTGAAGGAGGAAGAACCCCGAGGAGAGGAGTGATTGCTGGGAGAGCTAATCGAACCATGAAAATCCTTCAAATTGCAGGATATGCGGTGGATAATTATGGGATGCAGTGGAAATTGATGAATAACGCTTATGACGTAATCAGTGGAAGTGTTATACAGGTCAGCTTAAAAGAAATAGGAGTGCAAAACCAGGCTAAAAAGTGCAACAGGTTCGCATTAACCCCACTTTTAGAATCAAAAATGTCCAAAAAAAAGAAAAGCTTCGTTTCATTTTCATTTTCATTCATTATTATGAATTTATAGATTATATTATTGATCAAATATGTAGTTAAAATATCAATAAGTAATAATATATCAAATAAATTAAAATTTTATTATTGATGTCACAATTTAAACCTTTTGATTGCTCTAAAGATGTGAATTTATTTATTAAAAATGATTAATTGCAAATCTGGAAAAAAACTAAAATCGAATACAAATAGACCGAATAAGCCATAACTTATTTCATCGTCATTTATATTTATTTGCAAAAAACAGATTAGTATCAAATATAGGATATATTTTACAAAATGAATATAAGATTAATCAACAAAATCAATCGAAAAGTACGTTCGACGACATGCCCAGGAGAAGGCCGTGCGGTACTTTGAAAAGGGAGAGCGCTTAGAGGGACGAATGTGATTTATTACGGACAAATAACTCTATTTACTTCGACCACCAGAAGTCCCACCCTGCAGCCCCTTCAAGATAGTTGGCAACATTTCCTACGCCCTGTTGACGGGCGACTTCACAAGCCAGCTTGGAGCGGACGCCGCCCCTACAGATGAAAACGATTGTCTTATTATTGTTGTGGAGCGGATGGGGGAAGTTGAACTCCTCCTCAAAGTCCTCTGGCGAGGACTCCAGCCACTCCCCCGACGTGATTTCGTCGAGGTGGACGTATTTGATTGCTGTACGGGTGTTAAAGGAGGGGAGTGTGAGGAAATTCGAGCACAGTAACCGGCGAGTGCCGCTCAAAGGAAATGGCAAGCCGCTTCAAATCGCACCTTCTTCACTGCTGAGTTCTTCTGGTTCAAGGTACGCATCAATAGGGCGTCCGTAGGTAGCGCGAATCTCTTCCATGGGTCTCACATCCACCGTAACGAACTTGCTGTCGTTGGAAGCCTGCAAATGGCTGTAAAGAGTAGGGGAGTCCACAACAGGGATACCCCCCAAACTACTAAATCTAGCAAACGAGGCTCTTGAATTGGGAAGAACAGAGGCAAATTTATTCACGCGACTTAGTAGACTCATACGGATTTACGAAATTTATCCTCTTGAAACACCTTTTGTTCTGGGGAGAATTTGCCAACCCTAAATTTATCCAACCCAAAAACACTACTCGACGTGTTTTAACGCGTCAAACTACCTTTCTGGATCATTTGATCAACCCCTTTTTTTGCTTTGCCACCTCTATTACTCTACATCCCCATAATCACCCTTCACACAGCAACCTCGTCTAATTATGCTCCCATCAATAATCGTATCCCTCCTCTTCCTCGCGGTATTCCTTTCTTCTACACACATTAACGCTGCGACACTCCCCAAACCCAACGACATGACAACACAACACACAACTGGTACAACTCTGTTGTCTATAAATACACCCTTTGGTGTTGTCATGGGAAGCGACACCAGGACCAGCTCCAACGGTTACGTCGTGAACTCCCTCTCCGAGAAGGTCACGTGCATATTCTCGAAGGATTATAGAATGAACTTGAAAAACGACCCCCGGGGGGAGGGTTGCTTCTGGGGTCTGGCGATCATGAGAACAGGAGTCACAAAGGGGACCAAGAGGACTGTCAAGGTGGTGGAGGATGAGATCGAGGAATGGTTCAGGAGAAAGCTCGTTAGTGAGCTAAGACTAGTTGAGAGTCCGATTGTCGGGGAGGGTGCCCCAGCGACGGACATGCAGAGCACGAACACATTGATACAGCCGTACCCGACGCTCACGGTACGGACGCTCGTGCCTATACTTAAGGCGGCATTCAAATCGCTTCCGTCTGATCTTGCAAGCAAGGTGAGGTGGAGTGTAGGGATGGTATTGAGGACACCTTTTTTCAATATCTTCTTACCAACATCCCCCCCCCCCCCCCCCTTCCCAGTGTTCTCTAATCCTTGCGCACTCTCATGAGACGGAAGGCACGACCCTGCTAGAGTGCAAGGGGAGGGGTGGCGGAGAGGTTGTAATAATGAGGCATGGGGACGTGGTGGTTGGGGGCAGCGGGGGAAGGGATGCTGGGGGACACTTTGAGGACGGATTGGAGGGTTTGGGAGACGAGGAATGGAGGAGGATGGGGAGGGAAATAGACGAAGCTGAGAGACTCTCCCGTGGCACCCAAAGCTCCTATGCCCCCACCGATGAGGAAATGAGGTACATCACAGCGGCAGCGAAGGCGGTGCTTTATGCAATTAGGGTGGACCCCTCGAGCGGAGGCACTGCGAGAATCTTGTGCGTCAGGAACAAGGGTGGTATTGTCCGTGAAGTTTTATGCGTGCAGAAGGGCTCGACGTGGAAGGTCCTGATGAGTCAAGTTAATCAACAAGCCAAAGCCTAAGCCTGAAGCCTGATTGCTTTTGCATAAAACATTCGCCATGCGCTCACTTATTTCATTCACCCTTACTACCCACTACCACATGCCTTTGCTTCACTCCCAAAATCCTCACGTTAACCAGTGGCGGGCCCTCCTGGGCCCCTATGATTGCCTGGAATTTCTTGTTGACTGGCAAAGTGCTCAGCCTATAGAGTCCCTCCATAGAGCTCTTGTCCATCAGCTGTCCGATTAAAATTTTCTCCTCTTCGTCATTCCTTCCAACTCCCCCTCGCCCGTACCCCCTCAGCTCGAACAATCTGTCAAAGGCGGAATCCAAGTCCCTGCCCTCCTCCAACCATCCCAGTCCCCTCTTGTCAATCGCCACTGTTCCCACCCCCCCTTCATCCCTCCCCACCCCCCCACCACCTCTGATAGCTCGCGGACGCGGTTGCGGTTGGAAGTCATCAGGTGCTTTCCCCATGTTTTTCTCCTTTGCGTAAACCACCTTCTGACTTGGAATACCCACGGTGACTGTCCCTGGTTCAGCTCCCACGTACGTCACCATCGCATATGATCCCATCAACCCGAGACTGCTCACACCAAAACCCTCCTCCAGCGCCAATTTCGGTCCGGTCACCAGCCCCCTGTCGCTGAAGGTCAAGAGCATTTGCTCCACCGCCTCCGGATATTCATCTCCAAACAATCCAATATTCAACTGCACCTTTTCGTTACCCCTACTCCCGATCGAGAAGGTGATGGAAAGGACGTCCGTCACCTCTCGCGTCCCCTTTGGAGGAGTGAAGTCTTCTTTGCTCCCCTCAGTGCCCCCCTCCAGCCTCCCATCTGTCCTACAAGACGGGTCCCTGGCATCGCATCGATCCTTCCCCCCCCAATTGAGTCCTAGCGCTCCATCGAAATTACCCGTCTGAAGACAGTCACCCCTCTCCCTACAAGCCCTCTCAGCTGACCCTATTGCGACTGCAGCCTCACCCTCCACAGCAGGGGCGGCTGTTGGTGCAAGGAAGAGAGTAAGCCCGACTGACACACTTTTCTCCATCATATCCCTCCTGCTTTTCACCTTCGCTCCAAGAGCTGAGGTAGAACTGCATCTTCGTTGACTTGGCAAGGCCCGGCCTCTTCTGTATCTTGGTTTTGAAGAGAACCCCTTGCATTCAAAGAAAGCAAGGACGAAGAACATCATCAGCAACATTACGTAGTTGGACAATATCATCTTTATTTCGTTGTTTCAGATTCCTCTTTCACTATGAAAACACAAGCCACAGCAGCAGTCTTTTTCCACTCCGACTCCGATCTTTCCTCCGGACCAAAATCTCCGCTGGACTCCGGTTCCACAACTTGCTCTTGTTCCACACCTTGTTCATTTCATGTACACCAGCGTGGTGTCCTCACCAGCCGCCCAAAAGATGGACCGCGGCGACGGTACTTACAAAGTGGATCATATATATTCCCCCAACCGGCTCAGCGAGACTTTCGTTCTCTTCTCTGGCTCTACAGAGGACCAGCTGATGTATGCGGACGCCAACTGGAAGGAGGTGATGAGGCAGGGGTGCGCCAATTTTTGTCATTGTAAGCACCCCTTCAATGGTCTCAGAATCCCCATAGTGAAAGGCCAGGTTGATGAGTCCGGTGCCCTGAGGCCGAGTATGCCCCAGGGGAACTTGGAACCAGCGGCCACCCTTGTGTTCGACTGGCCCTGCTGCGACATGCCTTGCTGCTGCTATCTACCCACCTTCAAAGCGCAGGTCATCGGCAACCAAGGCGCCCCCGTCGCTAACTTCCTCTCCGAGGGTGGGATGGGTTACTGCGCTATCTGCATAGACGACGCCCCCATTATCGTTACTGACGCGACGGGTCAACTGATCACGAAGTTGGAGGGGACGAAGATGCCGATCTGCAATTGCTGCAATGACGACTCGTTCCGCAGGTCCTCTGCAGACGGGACCCTCCTCCAGAGGTATTTCCTCGACCCCTGCGGCTCAGGACCAGGTAAGCCAGTCGGGTTTCGTCGGATCCCCATCTGCTTCTGCCCCTGCTCTGGCCCCCCCGTGGCCCTCCAGACGTACGAAATCACGAATAGTGTGGGCGCCGCTCCTGAGGTCTGGGTCGCGCTGAGTATGTTCGAGGCTACGGCTTATCCATATCACAAGCTGGGGGGGGGGGATGGGGGAGGTGGAGGAGGTGGTGGAGGGGGGGGGGGGTGAGCACTGTGGAGAAGAGAAAGAGAGAAAAATAGACTTAATTTCATGTGTTTTGACGAAAAGCTGCGGATTTGCTTTATCAAAAGCAACAAATCCTCCAATTTCAACATGCGTTTATTCGCCCTCCTCCTCGTAGCAGCACCCATATCTCAGTCTTTCTCCCCCTCTTTCACCCTACGCAAGCCATCTCTTTACACTCTGACTAGGACGAATAGCAAATTCCTCACACCTCGCCCTCTTTTGGCCAAAGGTGATTTCCAGGGAGCAGAGGAGGCTACCGATGGATCTGCTGGTTTGAGACAGCTCGTTGGTATCAAGGGTGAGTGTTTGTTGTAACAATATTGTGTATTTTCCTCTGATCTCCTTTTAATCCACAACTTGAGCCAACGATGTCGACGAAATGGTTTATATCCACCCCCCAATTGACCCTCTCCCACCTCATCCTTCCCCAGGCGGTAGCAAGACTGACAATATTTGGGCCATTCGTCTTCAGTTGACGAAGCCCATTACTTGGATTCCCTTGGTTTGGGGTGTTATGTGCGGTGCTGCTGCCTCTGGCAACTACCACTGGATCTGGAACCCCTTCGACCCCAACGATCGCGACGTGATGCTCGGCCTAGAGGACGCTGCAAAGGGCTTCGCCGCAATGATCCTCGCCGGACCTTTTCTTACGGGATACACCCAAACAATCAACGACTGGTATGACAGGGAGATTGATGCCATCAACGAACCAAATAGGCCAATACCGTCTGGAGCGATATCCGAGGGTCAAGGTGAGCGAGGGATTGGTTGCTGTATGGAGAGCGTTAAGGCATCACACTAACCTTCCTGCTCGCCGCCGCAGTGATTTCCCAAATCTGGTTCCTCCTCCTAGGAGGGCTTGGAGTCGGCTACGGCCTTGACTTGTGGGCCGGACACGAGTTTCCCTCTGTCCTCCTCCTCTCCATCTTCGGTTCCTTCATATCTTACATTTACTCCGCCCCCCCTCTCAAGCTCAAGATGAACGGCTGGCAGGGGTCCTTTGCCCTAGGCGCTTCCTACATATCCCTCCCTTGGTGGTGCGGCCAGGCCGTCTTCGGGACTCTCGATCGTCCCGTCTTCTGGATCCTGCCCATCCTCTACTCAATCGCCGGTCTGGGAATTGCCATCGTGAACGATTTCAAGTCTATCGAGGGAGACAAGGAGCTCGGGCTTAACTCGCTCCCCGTCGCCTTCGGGATCGACGGTGCAAAGGTGCGTACTTTGGGGAGGAACGGGTGGTGGGAGGAGGGGAGGGGTTATTTGCTCTGATGATGAGATTAACCACCGTGATGTAATGTGGAGAAATCATTGTAAATGGATGCGAATCGACCATACTCAGGGACGGACAACACCCTCCCCGACCCCAATCCTAACCCCCTCACCCCCCATCCCCCCCCCCTTCCCCCCCTCCCTGCCCTCCCCCAGTACATTTGTGCTGGCTCCATATCCATCACTCAGTTGGGCGTTGCAGCCTACATGGCCTCGATAGGGGAGACCAACTACGCCCTCGCTCTCCTGGCCCTCTTGGTCCCCCAGGTCTACTTCCAGCTCACTCTCCTCTTCCCTGACCCCATTGCCAACGATGTCAAGTTCCAGGGGGCGAGCCAGCCCTTCTTCGTTTTCGGCATCCTAGCCACCGCCCTCGGCATCGGCCACCACACCTTCTAACTTTTCACTGTGCCAGAGACGTAAGCGACATGTGTGGTTCTCCAAAAGATTTAAAACGACGAAATACATCTTTTGAAAATGCATAACAAAAATCAAATTCTTTTTAATGGGATGCGATGCAACCGTAAAAATGGTACACCTCATCGTCCATGTTCAAAGCAGCCACCTTTGTACTACACCTCCCACAGTGCACGTGATAGTACGACCCCTGCGACGAGCAATGAGCGAGGCGTGAATGGCGAAAACCGGTTAGTACGTTGGAACGTGAATTTGCTCCCCGCTTCGCTCTTCGCCTCGTCACTCGCTTCACATTTCGCCCCGACCCTTGCACCCGTCTTCGCTCTGCTCCCCGCTCCACCTCACCTTCTCCCTCCCTCCCTCCACCTCACTATTCCCTTCCTCCCCCCCCACCCAGTCCTCAACCCACTTGCTCGCCCAATCAACCTTAACGTCAATAACGAACATGGCCCTGAATTGATTCGCGTATCGGTCGTGCTTCTGGCAGTCCATGCAGAGGATGTGGAAACAGCAAGGGCAGGAGAGCACAGCGTCGCTGTCCCGAGGCTTCAAAGCAGCGACAGTTTTGGAGGAAACGTTGCCCTCACCAACCCCAACCTGTTCCTTACTGCTATCTGCAACGTCGCCACCCTTCAACTTCAAGGTGACATCCTCCTCCACCCCTCCTCTCAGGTTCTTGTAAACCCAGGCTTCATCCTCATCATCCTTTCCCTCATTATAAAGCTCATCTGGAACTACTTTCTCTTCGCCGTACTATAGAACGAGCGGGGCAAATCAGGATCGGGGGGGGAGGGGGGTAAGGATAAGGGGAGGGGCTCTCATTTTGGACAGAACATTAGCTGCCTCGGATGGTAGAAAGATTACTAATCATCTACAACACATTAGAGACAAATGCAACAAATTCACATACTCACCTCTTCATCGCTTGACATATAATCAGGTCTGCTGTCGCTAACCATGACAGGAGAGTCAGGAACATCCATTTTCAGCTAATTTGCTAATTTGCTTTTGCCCAATTTCTTGAGGATGGGAAAGCAAAAAGCAAACACACAACCAGCGCAACCTAACCCAGATGCAATAGCTAACTTGAAGGCTGCTGCTAATTTAAAGGCAGCCAAGCGCCAGGATCCGTCAGTGTTAGGTAAGAAAATGAGATACACTTCGAACCTCCGTGGAGATGGGACACAAATTGGGGGAATTCACCTCGTAACAAGGGGAGGAAACGACTTGCGGCGGGAAAAGGAGAGAGGAGCGTCGCTTGGATTGCGGGGATTGCGTTTGAAGAAGAGATGGTTGTGTTGGAGTTGTTGAGATAGTGCGCATGTATTCATGTGACTCCTCCCCAACCCTATTCCCCCCTAACTTCCCTCTCCCCCCCTTCTCGGCCCCGCAGAGGTCGTAGGTTCGGCATCCCACACCGTCATGTACGAGCTCTTGGGGACAGAGACAGCGCCAAAGTGGGAGAAGAAGGACATGGAGGGCACACTGTTGGTTGTCAAACGAAGCACATCTCCTAGATTCAAGGTAATCACATTACGGATGCGTGTTTATCCACGTCACTGTAAGCCCTTGTTACACCCCCTTAAACTAACAACCCCTTTATGCCCCCCCGTGAAGATGATAATATTGAACCGGAATTCCCCTACGAACTTCTCGCAGGACATTGATTCCACTGTGGACCTCAAGCGGGCGGAGAAGGTGAGAGCGCTCCTTAAGGTTGGTTTGATAAAATGACCGCACACACTTATTCCCTCCTTCCCTCCCCCCCCTCCTCCACAACCCAGCTACTCATGTTCAGGGTGAGAATGGACAAGACAGATGGTGTGGAGTGTTAACAATATGTGCGAAAACATGATGCTCCATGTGTGAAAGCATGCTGCTCGTTCACAAACATTATAAACTCACTCTTGCATTAACATTTCGCAACACCCTCTTGTTGCTCGCTTCGCAGGTTGGCCCAGTCGTCCGAGGCCTCTACTTTCACGATCCCGCCGAGATGACAACAATCCAGTCTCTCCTTGGGCGCATAATCAATGACCAGGTCCAGGTGACTTCCAAGGAGACCGTAAATAGGGAGGCCACCGCATCCCTCATGAGCGCCCTCGGTATCAACAAGCCCTCCCCCCCCAGCAACGCTCAGTCCTCCTCCACCCCCCCCAATCCCACCTCGCAACCCCTACCTCCCCACACGACCTCCCACGCCGCCGCCCCAGCCTCCCCCGCCGCCGCCCCAGCCTCCCCAGCCGCCGCACCGAACCTTGTCCTGGACAAGAAGGGCCTGCAGCTCACCCTCCTGAGCCTGATACAGGACGATAGGTTTATAGATCTACTACACGCACAGTACCTGAAGGTGGCGACCGCAAGGGCAGGAAAGAAGTAGGCTAAGTTGCTAGAAATCACATTATTTCTTTCTTTTTTCTATTGGGTTTTGCGATTCTTATGATGATAGGATTCCTAATTTACCAGTGGTACTCAGTCAATATCAAGGTCAAAAGAATCCTCATGATGGACGCCCCTGGGACCCCCCTCTTGTCAAAGACCTCAGACGTCTCAGAAGATGCTCTACATTACCTTCCGATCCCCCTTCCCGTGTCCCTTAGCCTTGAAAGTGTATCTTACACTGTCCCACAGCGAAGGTCCCTTTTTCAGAGATGCCTAAGCAAGGAACCTCCTCCCCCAATCGAGATTCTCAACAGCGTATCGTGCTACGTGAAACCGAAGGCCATGGTCGCAGTACTCGGAAGCTCAGGGGCAGGTAAAACCACCTTATTGGACATTCTCGCAGACCGGAACAAAAGTGGGAAACTTGATGGAAAGCTGTACATGAACAACGAGGAGGCGCGGAAGTCGCGCATTACGCTCAAATCCGTGTCCTCCTACGTCATACAGGAGGACGAGTACATCCCCAGCCTTACCGTGCAAGAGACGCTCTCCTATGCTCAAAAAATGTTTCTCAGAAACCCATTGCCGGACCACATAGGAATTCTCCTGGACGCGCTCAAGCTCACTAAAGTCAAGAATACCATTGTGGGTAACGCAGATGTAAGGGGCATAAGTGGAGGGCAGAGACGCCGCCTTTCAATAGCCCTCGGACTGCTCTCAAATCCCTCCGTCCTGCTCCTCGATGAGCCAACCTCCGGCCTCGATTCCCCAAACGCGCTTAGTTGCGTAAGATCCCTCAACCAGCTATGCCAGCACGGGCTCTCCATCGTGTGCTCTATACACCAACCCCGGTCTTCAATATTCCACCAGTTCGACCTCCTCCTCCTCCTCCACAAAGGCACTACCGTCTATTTCGGTCCAGCTTCATCCGCCACGAAGTACTTCGAGACTCATCTGCAATGCTCCCTCCCTCCGAACACCAACCCCGCCGACTTCTTCCTCGATGTTCTCGAGACTGATTCTCATGCGCTTTCCCGCAACTTCTCTAGCGACTGCTCCCTGGAGGACTCACTGCACGACTTTGACGCCCCGGTGATGGCATTCTCGACTACATCTGTTGGAAAGGAAATGCTTAACGAGATAAAGAGAATCCGTGAGACTCCTCCACCGGATATTTATGGTGTCGTAAGGCCAAGGTTTGCTGCAACTCGATTCCAAAGGACCTACACGCTCATTCTCAGGACGTTCACAGCCAAGACAAGGGCTGGAAAGGAATTCATTATTGCCCCGCTTGCAGTTTGCGCCCTAGCAGTTCTCGCAGGCTTCTTGTTTGGAAAAATACCAGTCTACGGTTACTTCGATTGGAGCGACGAACCTCAACCCGATTGGGACGCCTTCAACGGAAAAAGGATGACAATTATCTTCTTCTCAATCATAATGTTCAGCTTGCAGTCCCTCCCGCAGCTCGGCAAACAGGTCCAAGAACGAGCGGCGTTTCAGCGCGAAAGAGCCGGTGGAATGTACTCCGCCCTCGAGTACTTCCTTGCCGTCTCTATTACTGACACACCGCTTCACGTGTTCATAACTGGGCTCTTCACATTGATCATATACAAGACTGTGGAACTCTTGGGAGATCCGTTGTTTTACATGGTCTCAATGTACGTGGTATTGCTCTTTGGTTACTCAGCTTCTCACCTGATAATTCTTCTTTCGTCCGACGCAATCTCTGCCCTGGCTGCTTGCATGGCGCTAATCGCCTTCTCTTTTCTCCTCAACGGCCAAGTAATCAGTCGGGATCATATGAACGAGGACTTTTACTGGTTGTACAACTGCTCTTACATGTTCAACGCGTTCGAAATGATGACAGTTAATGAGATGGAAGCTCCAGAGCTGGTCGAAGCTTGGGACCCGTACGAAAACTACGACGATACTCCGCTTTTCAATTACAGCTTTATGTTTCAAGACAAGTGGATCTGCTTTAGGACGCTCGTCTGTGCCATCATTGGCCTGCGCATTGCCATCTTCCTTGTCCTCCACTACAAATACGTGGAGGTAAGGTGAGAAGGAAGAAAGGCACGCATACAAGCAAAGGAAAAATACGGAAGTAAATGTGACATTACGTTGTTTCAAAGCGATCGCTCTATTATGTTTGTGGAACAGGTGCCTACGATAAAATAGTTGGTCTTTTCAGCCAAAAATAAATTAAGTCAATGCTGCATTTGTTGAATTGTGAATTCTGTGAAAATTGAGATTTCAATTTTCTATTGGGTCTTTGCCACACGCTTGCATCCCCCCTACCAACTGCCGTAATCAAAACTCATACTCATACAACTCTTATTGCACTCTCAGACCTATACAAGTTTCGCATCCCATTGAATCCACACAGCCCATTTAATCTGTGTCCAACTCTAATCATCTCGACTCGCCTCCTCTCCTCCTTTGCCCCCCCCCCCCCCCTAATTCACCAAAATGCCGCAACTAAGGATGAGGGTAGCAATTCTGATCACCTTATATGTGTCATTGAGCCTATACTTCAATTCACAGGTTTTAAAGGGACCATCGGGGATCGCCAGTGCTGTTCCAAGTGCCCTCCATCCTGCATTAAGGAACTCGATTATCGCTGTTGACTCGAACGTCGACTCTAACGTCGCCTCCAACGTCGACTCGAACGTCGACTCTACTGGGCCTGGGCCGCACCGTCGCGTCGTCATCGGCATCCCGACCATCGCCCGAAAAGGCAACCCCGACTACTTGCGTCGAACGCTGGTCTCAATACAGCAGCACGGCTTTCCCATGGATGCGGTGTACGTGATGCACGCCAACGATGCCCCGCACCCGATCTTTGAATCGGTGCGTGCTGAATTTGCGTTGCATTTGGTTGAACCATCAAACCAGTCAATTTCGATCGAGTACACCCCAACACGCCTCGAAGACGATCAAGTCAAAACGGCGTTACGTGATTCGCCCCACCAAAAGCAATGGCGTATTCGAGAAGCCCGTGATTGGAGGCATCTAATGGAAACAATGTTGCGTACCACGAACGCAGACTTTGTCGTCTTCAATCAAGATGACGGAGAGTGGATTGGACCGTACCCATCGCCATTGGAACCAATCACGAGCCTGTGGAGAGACGGCATGGTGTCGTTCGTCTTTGAGCGCGCGACGCTACGCAAGTTTTTGGACTGGATGGCAGTGGACGATCGCTGGAAAGAAAAGCCAATTGATTGGACGCTCGACGATTTCGTGAAAGAATTTGGATACAAGATTCCCGTACACAGGATTGTGCGACATATTGGCAAAATTCGTAGTATAGTAACGTAAAAAGTTCAGATGACGCCCAGCGGCGAGCGCGAAATCATGAATGCAAACATAAAATATCTCTCATTGATTGGAACCGTTGGGCAAGAGGATTGGTGGATCCAACGCTGCGGGACACAATGAAGGACATGGTGGAACGGACGAATGTGGGTGGCAAGGCGCACGAATCGTTTCATTAAGGAAGAATTGGGGGTGAACCCCCCACCATGATTTTACATGTCCAAACAATGCCCAACAAAAGCGTGCAGTAAACGGGGAGATTATTTTGCTTCTTTTGAACATTGAAACGCAACAAGTTTTTTTTCCCGTAACGGGTTAGGACACCAAAAGGAAACCGCTAGATTTTCAAACACTAATACAAGGACGAGTCCGACGAGGAGGTGGAGATGATAATAGCCACCAAGAGCTCCGCCTCCACGATCGAGTCGTCGTCAAGGATGCCGAATGCTAGGAGGAGGAGGAACAGCAGCGAGAGGAAGGTGTCGGTCCTCGGGGACATCGTGGGGAGGGGAGGAGTCCCCGGGGGGGGTGTCAGTAGGGCGACCCTGGCGATGGGGCAAGCTAGGGGGGGATCTCATAAGACGCCGCCGCCGGGGGCGGCAAACTCTACAGAAATTTGCCCATCTGCCATTTCCGATTCAGGTAGAGCCAGTCCAAACAGCAGGCAAATTCTCAAGTTGATCTCTCACCTTAAACCCGACGAAGCAACAAAATAGTGAGTTCAGAGGAGGGAGACGGGGAATGAACAAGAGTTATTTGACGCAAAAGCTCTTTTTATGCGCGGAGTGATGTGATTTGCAAAGTGGCCCGAGATGGAGATGGCAAGAGGCCAAAGAGGGGGAGTTCATGAAACACGTCGTGCGTTTTTGGATAACGTTGTCGTCTTTCTTGGATTTATTCCCCCCGGAGGACCGGTGGCATTCAATTTTTAAGCGAGTAACTAACTCATCTTGCCCCCTCCCCGCTTAACATCCTTCCTCTAGGTTTGAGAAATCTGCAGAGGTAGCATGGATCGTCGCGTCATGGAACTCAGCGAGAAAATTGGATCGTCAACGGACCAACGCGGGGGAAGCGATCGCGAAGATCACTCTTTCAAAGGCATGGAGGGGGAGAAGCCTCCCCGCAGGAGTGATGCTCCAGACCAAGAGGCTCCTCCTGGTGATGGTAGTCAACCAGACGACAACGCATCGAAGCAGTACGACGATGTTCTCCTGAAGACCAACTCAAATAACATTGCCCGGTCCAACAACAGACCAACCACAGACTCCACCCATAATACCTGCAAGCTGTTTCAATCAAAGCTTTTATCAAGGGGAGCAGTGGAGGGCCTCCTCGACGATTCGACGGGAGACGACACTAGGAAATTTATACGGCTAGCTGATCTCGTCCACGAGACCCCGGACAAGGTCGTTGACTTTCTCCTGTCCGAATCAAAGGAGGGGAAATTCCGACGACAAATCGTCCACGAGTATAACGAGGACGATTCTCGCAGAAGGAGGATCTTGTACTGGCAGCACTACAAAGGCGCAACATTTGTGGAGTTTCTTCTCGACATGCGGGTCAAGCGTAACACCACAGATGACCTAAATAACTACACCATTGACGTTAACTCAATTAATATCAACGAAGACAACCACTTGCCAGAAGAGGCAGTCTCGAAGCTCGTGGAAATCCTGGGCTCCACGAAAAATGCAAAGCAAGGAAAGATAGGTATGGGCCTCATGACTGTGTCAGAGATTGATCACGGGCAGGCCGCGGTTGTGTTCGCAGGGACGTTGATTTCAGAGGAGAGAGAGACTGACATTGTGTCCTCCTCCAATGCTAGCTCCGAGCCAAGCAACGTCCTTAAGCAGGCCTCAAAGACATTCATTGGCACCCCCTCCAGCGGTGTGAAGGGTTTCTTTTCCATTAAGTCTATGGGTTCGACAATCAGCGGGGAAAGTGTCAAGGAGGTTTTCGACTCTTTCAAGGAGGCATTCAAGGAGGTTGGGCAAGAGTTCAGGCAGCCTGTTGTCATTGACATGAGGAGGAGGAAACACTTTGTAGAAGTGGTCTTGCCCAATGTGCCAACTCTTACTGAGGAAGAGGACAGGATGCTGGAAAGTGTTGCAGGGCTGGAGGAGGAACTCTACAAGAAGGGAAAGAGAGTCAAGGGGACACAGAAGGAGGGCATTGACAAGTTCCTGTGGAGAAAGGGGGACAAGGTGTGGGCAGCCTTTGGGGTCACTGTGGACAAGTCAGCGAAGGGTATGTTGGCAGAGCAATTTCTGTTTGACACATATAAGTCTTCAGCGGAGCACTTCAAAAATAATGGGAACTTACCAAGGGTTATCAGGAATGATTTAGAGGGAACTAGAAGCATGCATTATCATTTGGGCGTGAAGGTCCCTGCCGCCACCAATCGACTATTTGAGAATTGGTTTGTGTGGAAGGAAGTTAAACTTGAGAGTGGCCAGACTTCCTACATGGTAGCTTTTGTGCCACTGACAGAGTACCCTGGAGGAGGCTTCAAGGACCTCAGTAAGGAAGGATTTGTGCTAGCAGAGACTACAGGTGTCTACTTCTTCAATGAGATCACTCCAAATGTATGCAGAGTAACACGCGTTCAAACAGTTGATCTGAAATTTAGTGGCATTCATAAGACAGTGATGGACAATGCCATTGAGTACCTTGCAAAGAATCAGCTTGTTGAGGCCAACAGGTTGCAGAAGAAGTTCAGGAGGAAGGGGAAGGAAGTTGATGCTGAGGTCAGGGAGGCCTTGGTGGAGAGGATGAAAGAGGGGGTCAAGCTGGAGAAGGACCAGGAGAAGGTCTTCAAGGACCTGGGTGAAATCTTTGATGGGAAGGAAGGAGGGTGGAAGCCTCAGAAGTCACCCTATGAGGGAGTGAAGATGGAGATCAAGTACAGTCAGCAGACAAAGGGTGAGAGGAGCATTGCACTCGGGAGAGCTTACGGAAATGCAGACTGTACAGCAGAGGAGGCAGCAGCTTGGTACTTTGAGTACTGTGGCAGGGAGAGAAATACTCTTGGTTTCCAGGCTGGCGATCTTGCCCGGCTTGAAGTAAGAAAGGGAGTGCAAAGGAGAAACGAGAAGCTGATTGCGTCAGTCAAAAAGTTTCCTTTACTGCTCAATAATAGAGAATTTGTCTTTAGAAATCTGTGGAAAAAGAATGAAAATGACAGTATCTCTGTTGGCTCTTGGCCAAGCGACGATGAGATTGATTACGGCGGAGAAATCAAAAATGTAGTCAGAGGAGAAGGCAGAGGACTGCTTATTTTTACCAACACCAGCAAAGAAGGAGGGATAGCGCAATGTAAGCTTGATTTCAAAGTGCACTTTGATGCAGGCGGTTTCATCCCCCTAAAAGTTGTTGAGAAAAAAATTCCAAAGCAACTGCAAATCTTACACGAGATTCAAGAAACTTTCAAGCAAGATGAGGAGGTTGATAAGGCTGCGCTGGAGAATCTTGCAAACATCATGAGAAATGAGCAGCAAAATTATACTAAGGAGGAGGAGGATGCAATCAGGAAGGGGAAGGAGTTTTATGAGAAATGCAAGGAAGGGAGGAATTTTGATGATTTGAAGAGTCCTGATGAGAGGGTCAAGATGAAGCTAGTTCATGTCGATGGGGCAAGCAGTGGGACTGGTGTCGCCACTACTGTAGTTGATGCTAGTGTGGAGGAGTGTGCTGCACACGAGTACAATCTAGACTCAAGAGCATTCCGTACAACTTCAAAGAAGCGAGGGATCACTGAGTACCACATAAAAAAAAACAATGCCCATACCTTCTATTTCATCACAACAAGGGGGATTGGCATCCCAGGACTTGTTCCTCGTGATAGTAGGAGTAAAATTACCTGGTCCAAGCAAGATAACGGCAAAGTTATCATTGACGTTGCAGACACAGAGGAGGTTCATGAAGACTTTCCAGTGAAAGCTGGCAATGTTGTACTGAAGGCACACACAGTATGGGTGTTTGAGCCACTTGATTCTATTGGAGGTGTGCCACAAACATCAGTCACTTTTACATCAAAAGTAGACCTTGGTGGTGTATTCTTCTCTTCCGTCATGAACAAGATTACGCCTAGGTTTCTTGCAAAAGCCTCAGACTTGAGGAAGAAGTTTGATAAGAGCAAAGAGATTGATGCCTTTAAGAGACAGCAGATCATTGCAAAGTTTGAGGAGATTGCAATTGAGGCAGCACCAGGGATTGAAAGTCACTTTGACGAGATTGACGGAGCTAAAGAGATCAGTAGTGGGTTGTCAGGACAGGCATTGATAAAGGTAGAGAAGGGAATGGGATGGGGGAAGACTTCAGTAACTGTGAGAGCATCCAACAAGGAAGTTGCAGCATACTTCTGGGGCCTTAAAAGTGGAGTTGCCTCCAAGCTTGATTTTCACAGATTAAACAACAAGACACTTGTAATCACAGTTGAACACAAAGGACAGTTCACTGCTGTAAGGTTCTCAGAGGCTGGTCAAATGAAGACAGATGTTGAAATGATGACTAGACAAATAGGTTTAGGAAAAGCTGCCAGCAAACAGAGTATAATTAAGTACCTGAGCTTGGCAACTGATGCTGCTTACTACTTTGATAATCTGCTGAAGAGCAATGAAGCAGGGGAACAGGATGGGAGGAGGTTTGGAGAGCAGCTGATGGAGAGAGTGAAGAAAAAGAAAGTTGGGGACAGTAAGGTAGAGGTCGTGAGGGAATATATTGCTGCCAATAGGACACTGAAAGAGATTACAGAGCAGCATGGTTTCATGAGAACTTTGCTGTATGCTGTGGTTATGAACAAATTTAAAAGGAGAGCGACAAATGAGGGAGAAGTTAAGAGTGAGGAGGAAGCCAGGGGGTGGGAGATTGGGAGTGCAATGACAGCAGTCATGTTGACTACTTTGTCTGCTGCTCATGCTGTAGATGAATGGGCGCATCAATTCACTGAAGTGCAGGAGGTTATGAATGAGCAAGTGTGGTTAAGGCCCATGCTTGAGGAGATAGTTATGAAACTATTTATGAAGTCAAAATTAGGCTTAAAGGCGAGGGTAATTGTTGGTGCTACAACAAGCATGGTCGATTTGCTGACTGATGTGTATGTGACGAACATGTTTTGGAGAGGTAAGAAGTATGGGTACTTCAAGGCTTCTCTGGCAAGTTTGGTAGCGTCAATTGGGCTTCAGATGCTTATGGTTTGGGGGCAGAATAAGAAGTTGGGGATGAAGAGGGTGTTAAGGGAGTGGATTCCAATCTTGCTTGGGTACAAGCCTGCAGTTGATGCTTACAGGGTAGCAACTGGAGCAAAGCAAGAGGTTGGGACTGCAATGGACCCAATGTTCGAACTAACAGGTATGAAAACTGTTGAGATGTTTGCTGAGGCAATCCCTGGAGTGATAATCCAACTTATGGCAATATCAACAAGTGACAAAAAGGTTGAAATTTCAGCATGGCTTTCAGTTGCTGTGTCAGCAATTACAACAGGCTTTGCCTCAGCAACAATTAGTTATGACTGGGACACAGACCCTGCTATGAGAGAAAAGGCACCAGACTTCTATGGGTATATACCAGCAAAAGCAAGCAAGAGAACAGTAGTGTTTGTGTCCATGTTGCTGTTCACTGCAGGAATGCTTTTGATCAGATGTACAACAATAGTTCTTCTTGGGTTAATTGGAGGTAGTTGGGCCTTTCTCTACATTGGAGCTGACCTTGGATTGTACTTGTTGGTGAAGATATTGAGGGGAGACTTTTGGTATTGGATACCATCAGGGGGCAACATGGAGATTGTGACTAGTATTCTTTGCAGAGTGATGATAAAGATCATTACAGATTTTACCTCCATTGCACAGTTCAGACATCCCAATGAAGTAGGAGGAGCCTATTGGCTGTTTGGTCTTCTGTTGACCATGGGAAGCCTACCTGGGTCAATACTCATAGCCTCACCTTATGTTAGTGAGAAGGCAATATATATTGCATCATCGATTATGAAGTATTTCATACCAATAAGTACCCTATGCTTTGCTGTCTTCTTTTGGAACATTGAGAAGAAGTACTTGCACACCTTCTGGAGTATGCAAAAATCAAAGGATTTTGTTATGGCATATTTTCTTGAAGGAGAAACTGATAAAATGAAGTTTGTAGTCTTCAGAAGTTCAAGGCATCACTGGGTCTCGATCGAAGGAGAAATAAAGAGATGGATTGAGTTGAACTGGGCTAAATGGGAAGAGGAGCAGCCAGAGTGGTTTGATGATGTATGGAAAGCTAAGGTACCGGTTGAGTTCATTCCAAAAGACGGAGATGCTAGAAGGAGAGAGAGTGTTAGGAGATCAAGGGTTGATGCTGAAGCTGAGGGTGGTCTAGCAGGTGGTTTGAGAGCAAGTATTAGGAGAGCAAGTGTTGGCTTGGACAATGGAGGCGCACTAATTGCTTCACATGCTGTGAATGATACTACACAAGACTATGCAGGTTTAGATCCTAAACAAATAGGAAAGTTGTTGGGTGAGCAATTGTTGGTTGCATTAAGTTTCAGGAAAAAGGGAATGACAAAGGAGGAGGCATTGAGGTCATTTATAGGGTCAAACTACGTTCTGAGACAGGCTGCAGAGAAATATGTGTTTGTCACACCAATGCTTTGCGCTGTTGTCAAGAACAAGCTGTGCAAGTTGAGGAAGGTAGAGGGTAATGCTGCGGAGCTGGGAGAGAAGGAAGGAAGGGAGACTGGAGAGTCTCTAGCGAGGAGTTTGGCTATTAATACACAGCCAGCTGCTGCAGTCAATGCCTTCATCTTAAATTTCCCTGCACTGCAGGAGCTTGATGAGGAATATGATTGGTTCAGACCTATGCTCGAGACAATTAGCTACAAGCTTTTGGAGGAAGTTCCTTGGGGTTTGAAGATGAGGGTAACCATTGGTGCTATCACTAGTATGACTGATTTGCTAACTGATGTGTATGTGACATACATATTTTGGAGTGAAGAGAAGTATGGGTACTTTAAAGCTTCTTTGGCAAGTTTGGTAGTGTCACTTGGGCTTCAGATGTCGTGTGTCTGGTCGCAGAACAGAAAGTTGGGGATGCTGAGGGTGGTTAGGGAGTGGTTTCCTATTTTGATTTGCTTTAAGCCTGCAGTTGATGCTTATAGGATAGCAACTGGAGCTAAGCAAGAGGTTGGGACTGCACATAGCCCAATGGTGGAGATGACACTTATGAAATGTGTTGAGATGTTTGCTGAGGCAATCCCTGGAGTGATCATCCAACTTATGGCTATAGCAACAAGTGACAAAGATGTTGGAACTTCAGCATGGCTTTCAGTTGCTGTGTCAGCAATTACAACAGGCTTTGCCACTGCAACAATTAGTTATGACTTCGACACAGACCCCGCTGGGAGAGAAATGGCACCAGCCTTCTATGGCTACATACCTGCTAAAGCAAGTAAGAGAACAGTAGTGTTTGTGTCAATGTTGCTTTTGACAGCGGGGATGCTTTTAATAAGGTGTACAACAATAGTCCTTCTTGGTTTAATTGGAGGTAGTTGGGCCTTACTCTACATTGGAGCAGACCTAGTCCTGTACTTGTTGGTTAAGATATTGAGAGGAGACTTCTGGTATTGGGCACCATTGGGGGGTAACATGGAGATTGTGAGTAGTATTCTTTTCAGAGTGATGTTAAAGATCATCACAGACTTTACTTCCATTGCACAGTTTAGACATCCCAACGAAGTTGGGGGAGCATATTGGTTATTTGGTCTTCTTTTGACAATGGGAAGTCTACCAGTGTCAATATTTATAGCTTCATCTTATGTTGATGAGAGAGCAATTGATATTGCGTCATCAATGATGAACTATTTCATACCAATAACTACCATATGCTTTACTGTCTTCTTTTTGAACATTGAGAGGAAGTACTGGCACACCTTCTGGAGTACACAGAAATCAAAGGATATGACTATGGCATATTTCCTCGAAGGAGAAAGTGATGCTATTAAGATTGTAGTTTTTGGAAGCTCAAGGCATCATTGGGTATCAATTGAAGGAGAAATTAAGAAATGGGTTGAGCTGAACTGGGCAAAATGGGAAGAGGAGCAGCCAGAGTGGTTTACCGATGTGAGGAAAGCAAGTGTCCCAGAGGAGTTCATTCCAGCAGATAGAGATGCTAGAAGGAGAGAGAGTGTGAGGAGAGCAAGTGTTGATGCTGAAGCTGAGGGTGGTCTAGCAGGTGCTTTTAGAGCAAGCATTAGGAGAGCAAGTATTTTGGGCGCTGATAGTGGAGATATTACAGAGGTAGGAGGTGGGAAGGCTAAAGTGAGCAGCGTTGTGCCGCTTGAAGATGAGGTGGGAAGTGAATAATAGGGCAGCAACATTTTATGAAAAATTGATTTGGTTTGTTATTGTTGGGAATATTTTGAAAGTGTTTTTGGTGTATGTTGAGTAATGTGGCGGTTTTAAAATGGTTTGTGTGTATTTTGTAAGTGTAGTAGATGTATTGTGGGAGTGTAATTGTGGTTTGTGAGTATTGTGTGAGTGTAGTAATTGTATTGTGGGAGTGTTAAAGTGGTTTGTGAGTATTGAAGATGTGTAATAGGTGTGTATGAAATTTTTGAGAGTTGTGGCAGTGTTATAGTGGTTTGTGAGTGTTGTGGTAGTGTTATAAATATGTATGGAATTTTGAAGAGTTGTGGAAGTGTTATGTGGTTTGTGAGTAAAATGGAAGTGTAGTGGAAGTGTATGGAGTTCAATTGAATGAGGGTAAGTGTAGTAATGAAGAGGAGAGAGTGATGAGTGTGTGAGTGTGTGAGTTTGTTAGAGGAGTTGGGAGAAGAGAGTAGGGGAGAGAAGAGTAAAAGGTAGAGTGGTGTGTGTGTGTGTGTGTGAGAGAGAGAGAGAGAGAGAGAAAGTGTGTGAGTTTGTTAGAAGAGTTGAGAGAAGAGAGTAGGGAAGAGAAGGGTTAGGGTTAGGGTTAGGGTTAGGGTTAGGGTTAGGGTTAGGGTTAGGGTTAGGGTTAGGGTTAG
>BRYA01000035.1:8657-44810 GCA_030267965.1 Triparma columacea | reverse complement strand
TTTCTGACATGGAGAGAGGAATCGGGATCATTGAATGTGAAGAAAAACGTTAGGACATTCGTGGTCGAGCTTGCGATCAAGTTACGTCCGATGGTCAAGATGTTCAGGATTGGCTTGGGGATGAGGTTGTTCACTGTTGCAGCATCATCTTACGCAGACATGGCGACGGATGTGTTGGTGACGATTGCATTCTTTAGGACTACTGGACAAGAGGGTTGGGGGACGGCTTCCTTGACTTGTGTGTCTGTGGGGATTGGATTTCAGGCTTTGCTTGCGTGGTTGCAGTACCGGGGACAGGGGTTTAGGAAGTGGGGACCAATGGTTTTATCTGCATTCTTGGGTGTCCTACCGGTCATTGAAGCGTGGTCTGTGTTTCGGGGTGCTGAGCAGGCTGAGGGTATGTTGGTTAGCCCTCTTGTCATGCTCGCCGTTACCAAGGGTTGTGAAATTGTATTCGAGTCGCTCCCTGAGTCGATCATTCAGGCCATCTCCATGCTGTCAAGCAACCTTGAAGACCTCTCTCTCATCAACTACTTCGGCATCACTTCTTCGATTGTTGCAACTGGGATGATCTACACCGATGCCAATATTGGTCTTGCTCGCTCTCTGTTTGTTGGTGCACCTAAGAATCCTGCCTACAACTGGCTTCCGATAGATAAGAGGGCCTTCAAGAAGTGTTTCGGTGGCTTCTTCCTCTTCACCATTACGTTCTTTACATGTAACGTATTCGCAATCGCTCTCGCATTCCTCAAATTTGGAGGTAGCTTCCTACTATACGGTATCCTTACCGAGATGGCCGCAGTAATGCTCTTCAAGCACTTTGTGGACGGCGAGCTTTTCGCTTTTTCTATTGCTGCGAAACCTTCAAAATTCGACTACGTTCTGGGCCCAATGATAACATTTGCCTATTATATGGTCACGTTTATCGGGCTCAACACAATGTTCAAAGCTGCACGCGAGTTAGGCCCACACGTCAGTTCGACGCTCATTATTTGGCGGATGATAACAAGTTCCGTACTTGTTGTTCTAACCCTCCCAGGCCTCGTCAACGATGAAACGTTGCCGTGGCTGTCAGTCACGGGTGGGATGGGACTGCATTTCACGTGCTTAGTCTTGAGCTGGGTTGGAGCGGCAATGTTCTTCGGGAATATGGCAGAAGACTGTGAGAGGTGGAGATGGTGGAGGAGGCAGACAGGGAAGCAGCACATGGAAGAAATGTGGGATGCGAAGGAGGTTTGGACTGCCAACTGCGAGACAAAGGACGAGGAGATGATCAATTGGGTAATGGTCCTCCACCCCCTCTACTTCCCCATGGACTGCATAAAGTCATGGATCTGCAACGACCTCGTCTCAAAGTACGGGCTGGCGAGCGACGACACTGAAAACGACAAATACGAGGACGTTACCCCCCCCCACTTCCTTACTTCTGACTTCCACGACCACATGATTATCATATTCACTTGGTGGGGTAACGAAGACGCTCTCACCTCCGTCCGCACTGCACTCTCCTCCCTCCCCACCTTCATCCCCCCCGTTATAACCTCGCAAAGCAGTAAGATCACGAAACAACGGTCGAATACCGGCAAAGTTGCCCCAGAAGCTATTCATGGCCAGGACAGTGATCGGTTGGAGAATCATAAAAAATGAGAATGACATTGCTGTAATAAATAAAAATGGGCATCCCTTTAAACATTTACGGGTAAGCGAAACCGTGGGGTCCGATTTTCAGACTCCAAGTCTGTTTTTTGAGTTGGAAAATCATCAGATTGTTTAATGTCGTTTCAACCGCATTCACATCAAATGATACTGGTGGAGTCTAGGGACTAAGACTTGGAGATCTATGTCAATACGGGGTTCTGGATGGCACTTTTAAGAACTTAACTGTAACTTAGGATTTCCTAGACTAAGCCACATAAGTGTACAAACAGTCTGCACTTGATTGTGAACTCATTTTGTTAAAAGATTCGAATCGTCACGATATCTCATACCGTTGCTTTTATTTTACCCGTTCCTCCCCTCCCTCTGCACCCCCCCCCTCTCCCCCTCTCCCCCTCTCCCCCTCCTCGCAACATGTCTACTTCCTCTTCTTGCGCTGCGATTTGAGTTCGTCCCTTGCGATGCCCTGGAGGTGTACCTCGTCGGGTCCGTCTGCTAGTCTGAGTACCCTAGCCCACGCGAACATGTGTGCCATCGGGAAGTCGTGGCTGAGTCCCGCCCCCCCGTGGATCTGCATTGCTCCGTCTGCTACATTGCTGGCCATTGCCGGGCAGACGACCTTGATCTGGGCGATTTCTTGCTTGGCGAGCTTGGCACCTCCCTCGTCGACCTTCTTGGCGGCGTTGAGGACGAGGAGGCGGGCCATGTCAATATCTATGCGCGATTGGGCAAAGTATGTCTGGTTGCTCTGAAATTCAGAAAGAGGCTTCCCGAAGGCAACCCTCTCATCGGCCCTCTTGACCGCCTGCTCGAGGCATCGCTCCGCCATACCGATGAGCCTCATGCAGTGGTGAATCCTACCTGGCCCAAGCCTCGCCTGCGCGATGGTGAAACCTGCAAATTGTGGGGTTTTCATGTGGTTAGGGTTAGGACAGGGATTCCCTTTAGGCATTAAGAAGGTGCTGCTCTACTACCCCGTTTTCCCTCTCTCTCGCTCCGCCGTTTCAGTGCTCTCGCCCCTCTCTCACCCTCTCCGATGCCTCCGATAACGTTCTCCTTGGGAACCCTAACATTGTCAAACACAACCTCCGAGTGCCCGTGTGGCGCGTCATCGTAACCAAAGACCGTCAGCGGTCTCAGCGTCTCCACCCCCTCCGCTGCTTTCGGTACCAGCACCATGCTGTGCTGCCGGTGCCTGGGGGTGTCGGAGGTAACGGAGGAGTCCCTGCCCATGAAGATGTAGAAGGCAAGGTTGGGGTGACACCCGTTTGACGTCCACCACTTGCGACCGTTAAGGATGAGCTCATCTACCAGTGCGGCGAAAGGGGGGGGGGGGGGGGGGTGGGTGGTTGAGTTAGGGCGTCATAAACTTAAAGTTTTTCTTCCCCACGGGGAGTTGTTGTTGTGTGTTTGTGTGTGTGTGTGGGGGGGCAGCAGCGGTACACTCACCCCCATCCTCCGTAATGGAGGACTCCATGTTGGTCGCATCGCTGCTCGCAACCATCGGCTCTGTCATCCCGAATGCGCTCCTGATTTTCCCATCCATGAGAGGTTCCAGCCACTCTTTCTGCTGCGCCGGGGTGCCGAACATGTGGAGGACCTCCATGTTGCCAGTGTCGGGGGCCTGGCAGTTGAAAACCTCGGAGGCAATGAGGCTGCGGCCCATCTTCTCTGCCATCGTGGCGTACTCGACGTTGGTGAGACCGGAGTGGTCGGGGAGGAAGAGGTTCCAGAGCCCTTGCTGCGGAGGCGAGGAGGTGGGAAGAGTCGAGAGCGAAAACCAGGCTTGTTAGTGATTACTTTTCATCTCATATCCCCCTTCGTCTCCCCTCCCCCCCTCCCCAGCCTCACCTCCTTAGCCTTGATCTTAAGCTCCTCGAGTATAGGGTGTTCCTCCCAGCTCCCTTCCCCCCCCTTGTAAGCCTTCGCTAGGACCTCGCTCTCGACAGGTATGATCTCGTCCTCGATGAACCTCTCCACCTCATCCCTGATCTGCTCGTCGTGCCGTTCAAGGTGTTGTGTTAGAATTAGAAAACCCTCCTCCCCCCACCCCACCCCCCACCCCCTCCTCCCCTCCCTCACCTGTTCCGGCGTTTTCCCTGCTCTCGTCGCCATCCCCCTTGCCGCCCCCGCGCTCGCCGTACTCCCCAGTCTCCCCGGATTCTTCTCATATCGTTTAGCATGTCTCTTCCCAAGTCCCGCAATAACCCCGCTAAGTTTTCCAACCTTCAGTGCCTCCGCGCTGCTAGCGTTACCCTTCTTAGCTCTGGAGTAGACGCCCTGGAGGATGCTGGCCATGCGGAAGGAGGCGAAGGCGAGGTGGTAGTCGAGCTCGGATACGACGGAGGAGTTACCGGTGGTGTCGACGTAGGAAGTTACAAACTCAAACTCACTGGGGATGCCGTCCTAAAAGTGGGTGTGTGTGTGGGGGGGGGGGGTTAGCGTCAAGGGTATTATTTCGCGGTGGAGGGTACAGTCGGAATGATCGGTATGTAATCCCCTCACCTGTCTAAGCTCCTCATCCGTGCTGTCCATAAGTCCTCCAAGGATGGGCATTTCCCTCGGCGTGTGGTAGGGGGTCGTAAGGAGCGCAAGGTCCGTACCTGGGTGACCGAGGGTGCTGAGCTCCCAGTCTACTACAGCGGCTACTGAGCCGGAGGGGTGGAAAAGCATGTTGTCGGGACGGATGTCACCGTGGACGATGGTGGTTTGGTCGGAGATTGAGGGGAGGGCTGAGGGGAGGAAATCCATCAGGTACTCCATGGCGGGGTTGGGCTGGGAACGGGGGAAGGGGGAGGGGGATGGAGGGTCAGACGACACCGACGATAAGGTGTGAGAATAGCGCTGTAAAAATCCGACTTTTAACTTCCCCGACTTTTAACTTCCCCTCTTCCCCCCCCCTGTTCCTCTCACCTCCTCCTTATCCTCGGTGGCCCTAAACTGGCTGCTCCAGACCTTGATCTGTCTCTTCAAGTACCCTCCCACCTTCCCGTACTCCCCCAGTCCCGCATCCTCGTAGTCCACCATATGCAGGTCGCCCGCAGTCTTAACCATGTCGTCTATCATTGCCCTCCTGTGCGCGTGGTCCCTGGCATTGGCGAACCTGCAGTCCTTGTAGAACTCCGCGTCCACGTAGTCGTAGACGTAGAAGGGCGTACCCAACACGGTCTTATCGTCCTGGAACACCCTGACGTTCGGGACGGGGATCCTGCCTCTAAGCTTGGACAGGATATCGTACTCCCTGTCCACGGCGTGGGCGCCTCGGAGGAGGGTACCGTTGGGCTGCTTGCGGAGGACCCACCGTTTACCAGTGGCCTCGCTTGTGAGGATGTAGGTCGGGTTTGACTGCCCGTGAGTGAATTGGGTTACTGTGAGAGGTTCCTCCTCTGGGATGAAGCTAGAGAGGGTTGGACGGACAGCATCAAGGGAGAACTCATGTCCTGAGCGTACAGCTGCAGTCTGTGAGCTGAGATAGCGGGCGATGCTACGCTTGGTTGAGAGGGAGGTGATGTTCCTGAGCATAACAAATTTGAAGGTAACTTTTGAAGGTGTCGAAAGATATTTGAGATTTGGTGTTTATTTCAAGAATTGAGACAATTACGACGTTTTTATTGTGCGTGCAGACTATATGTAGATGTAATTAGTTGATAATATGACAATTTAGTTTATATAAGCGTATGATGATGGAAATAATGAGGGGATGATGGGAGTGAAGGGAGATGAAGTGTGAAATTGAGAAATTGAAAGGGATTTGATGGGTGACATGATATGATATATGATGGACATAATTCACGAGGAACAGCTCGAAGAGAAGAAGGCGCTCAGTGGCATTGTAGGAGCCATCAACGAAGAGATCAGGGCGCACAACGAGCTGGCCATATGATAAAGAGTTGACATATAAAAAGAGCGAAATTGTTCCGAATCCATTTGAAAACTCAAATACTTTCTTACGCGGAATCCCCCCCCCACTGCATCTCCCTATTCTTGTCGATAATGTCCATACTTTTGTAGCCACTCAAATCCGTCGACAACAGGCCGAAGCTGTCTGGGGCGTTCAGTTCCCCTCCTCTGAAATAATAACTCCCCGTCAACAACCACATAGCATACCCCAACCTCCACTCGAGGATGAAATCCCTAACGCAGTTGAGCCACGTGAGGTCCGTCTCCTCGTAAGCGTCGATTGAAGTCCCAATCTCTGAAAGCACCATCGGGAAGCCATTCCGAACAGGCCACGAGAGGTGTTCGTCAAAGGTCAAGTTATCACAAGATTCGCCAGGAGAAATGTCACCGAAGGGAGACCAGGAGTAGATGTGACTCTCAAACACCACGTTAGACTTTTTCGACACCAGAGCCTGCTCCCATTCATCGCTGTTCCTCCCCTCTTCCAGGAACGACCAGTCATTGTCGTACGATAGCCCGGAGACGAAAACCAGAAGGTCGGGATTCCCTTCTAGAACCGCATCAATAGCCGCCGGGACGTACTTCATGAAGTCGTCAATCTGTTCCTCCCTCCCTATCTTATCAGTCCTTAGTTCGTTTCTAAGGTCCATGGCAATAACGTTACTCTGGCCTTCCATCAACTTCGCCATCCCCGTAAGGCTATCGAGCCAGGCATCGGGGGAGAAGAACTCGTCATTCCACCAACCATTACCATCGTCAAAGGAGCAACACCAACTTGACTTGGAAACGTGATTTGACATCAGAACGTATACACCCTTCTCACCGAGAGCTTCAGCGACCTAAGAAGTGTGGAGAGAGTCGCGGGGAACGAGTTGCGTTCATCGTGTTAGAATCATTGCCGACACTCACAACATCTTCTGTTTGCTTGCTGGTCACACTCACCGTTTGAAATATTCTCCCAAGACCCTCGTCAATTAGCTCAGGGTTGTGTGCTGAGTAAAGTTAGCAATATGAGGGCTCAAGTCGGCGCCGGAATCCGTAATGGCGTTGTTGTCAAGAAAGGATTCTCTTGCAGTGATGTCCAACTTCCCTAGGAGCTCAACAGCATACGTCAAGCGGACACAGTTGTAGAGGTTGGATGCGACTATAAGGTCCACGATCATCTCGAGCGGTTGCATCTGAAGTCCTTCGGGGAGGTTCGTCTCCATGTGCCCAGGCCAATTAACACACTGCATGTCGACTATCATGCCTTCAGAATTCTTTATAACACCATCTTCCACTTGAAAAGGGTACGGCGGTAGGGAAGTAGATCGAATGGATGCGATCGATGACAACGCGAATAGCGCCATCGCCCTTAAGGTGTTGATCATGGTCAGAATGATTGCCCGGAATTTACTCGGATTTTATATGACATTCATTTTCATCCAACAATGATCCCTAAATTAGCATCAAAAGTACTATCTAATACAACATCACGTACATTATCAAGATGTTATGCAACAAAAGCAATGAATATACCCGTGGAGTTAATATCAGGTGAGAATAAGGGTTAGCAATCCACAGACACACCCGAAGAGTGAGGCTTTGAGGGATTTTGAGACAAGAATTAGCGACAAGAATTAGAGGGAGAGACTTGGAACAATTTTGATACTTTCGTTGTTACTTTCGTTGTATCATTATACCTCAAATTGGACTCAAAATTACTTCCAAACTGAACACCTCATGCGCTTCCCTCATCTCCCTTTCAGACACCATGTGACCAAACGGATACATCGCCAAGTCCTCCTTCACCCAATTCCTCTCCTCCTACACCCCCCCCTCCCCCTTCACCGTGTCCATCCTAAGAGTCCCATTCCTTCTAGAGCCATCCTACCCTCTCCATTCAGCAGCCGTAGAGACCAACAGGGAGCGTTTGATAAAAAAGTGGGGCGGTCCTAAGGGTTGGGAAGCTCAGAAGCTTCGACACGACTTAAAGGGCAGGGGTAGGAGGGTTGGTATTGAGAGGTTCAACTTGGACAGACTGGCTAGCAATACTAAAATGAGTCATAGACTTGTTAGGGAGATTACGAGGAGGTACGGGTACGGAATATCAGAGGAGGTGAGAGTTAAGAACAGGAAGCTTTGCAACTACAACAACTATTCAAGAAACAGAACCGTTAACCCCCCCCCCCCCTCCCCTACTCCAACCCCCCCTAAAGGTGTACACCCACATCTCCAAATACCACTTTGTAGACGGTCACGCCCTAAACGATCTCCCTCGTCTCGCCTCCGTAGTTTCCTCCGCCCTAGTAAAAGCCGTCGATGACGGTGCTACCTACGAGGTCACACACTCTTGGTTGAAGGAATACTTAGAGGGTGACGAGGGTATGAGGGAGGTCGAGAGGACTTATGATATGGTTTGTGATATGGGTATTAACAGTATACCTAACTTCGTCATTAACGGGGAACATATTATTAGGGGAGCAGCGGGGGAGGAGGAATTCGAGAAGGTTTTCGATGAGATTATCAAGGAGGGGAAGGAGGGGGAATTCGTGTTTAAGAAATCCATGGGGATATGAGGCTTGAGAGAGTCCAAGCGTTTTGTTTTGGAGTGGTCTTTGTTAATGACGCTGAATACCCCGAACCTGGCTAATTTGGGGACAAGCTGAGAATTTAGAATACATCACACAAGAACCGCGACTGTCTAGAGTGACGTGTAAGTAACTACGAGTATGTTTAATCTATCGGCTTTATCCAAATTTGACGCCCACATCTCCAAGTATCACTTTGTGGACGGTCACGCCCTAAACGATCTCCCTCGTCTCACCCACTTTGCAAGATCAATCACTTTCACTGTTTTCTGTTATTTCTTGCTGTCACAGGTTGTCAAGCTTCACCCCCAAGTCCAAATCTTCTTCACCCCCAAGATGCCCAAATACGAACGCCAGCCCGTGTCCGAGCTGTTAAAGAGCAGCTTCGGCTTCACCCTTGGCCTGGTGATATTCTCCTTCGCCCTAGACTACATAATTCAGTCAAATCCCTTCCTTGCAGCAGCAGCAGCCGATGTCCATGCCTTGGTCCAGTCCTCCTACACTAGCTTCTACGACTATGTTCTCACATATGCCGGTGGCATCGACGCTCGCGCCGCCTTCATAATCGTGGTTTACTGTACGCAGCCCCTGCATACGATCCTCTTCTGGTTACACTGCCTTGTCCTTACTCTGTTTGACATGTTCCCCTCAGCTTTCGCTTTCGCTCACCGATGGAAGATCCAGAACCACGACGAGCCCGTCGAGACCCGTAAGCTCGTTTGGACTGCTTTGACCTGTCTCTTCAACCAGGTCTTTGTCAATGGTCCCCTAGCATACCTCACCTACTCCGTCACTGACAAGAGGATGAGCTCGAACCCCGAGGATATACCGTCGTTCAACACGCTCATCACGCACCTCGCGGCTTTTGCAGTCATAGAAGAGATCGGATTCTACTACGGCCACAGGTGAGAATGGGAAAAATCAAGAAACTTAGCAACTACATCACTTCCTAACGCAACAATCCTAACCCTCCACGCAACCCCTCCCTCCCGCGACTCGCTTCGCTCGCCGCCAAGGTTGATGCACGAGCCTTGGTTCTACAAGAAGTTCCACAAACAGCACCACGAGTGGACCTCCCCCGTTGGGTTCGTCGCCATCTACGCCGACCCCATCGAGCACATCACCTCCAACCTCCTCCCCGTGATGGCCGGTCCCTGGATAATGGGCTCCCACGTCCTCGTGTACTGGCTCTGGCTGATTGTGGCTGTGCACGTTACGATCCAGGTTCACAGCGGCTACCACTTCCCCCTCACGCCCTCTTCAGAGTTCCATGACTTCCACCATCTTAAGTTCAACGTGAACTACGGGGTGCTGGGATTTTTGGACTGGTTCCACGCGACCGATGGGTTGATGTACTCGGAGAAGTTTAAGCATATTAGCCAGAGGGACAGGTGAGGTTGGAGCGAAAGAGGAGGAGCGAGGAGGAGCAAGGAAGAACAAATCGACGCCATTAAAGAACTATTCAACTTTCTGCGGCAAGGAAAGCATTTACCACGCAGCTCGCTATTTCCTCCCCCATCTCTTAAATTCGCTTCACTCACCCCTTCCGCAACAGGGTGTTTTACTCGCCGAGCAACGCCGAGGTAATGCCGAAGCAGCTAGATATGAAGAAGAAAAAGAAACCATGAAGAAGATGCCGACGGCAATCATCGTTACTACTACACTACCGCCCATAAATAATGCGCCAATCGCGTTTGAATTTCAACAAGTCTTTCCCCCCCCGATTATGTTATAGCGTGCTATGTTCGTTGCACATCGTTTAACTTCACTGAACACTATGGCCCGTTCATTACTTTCGGTACTTGACCGAGCTGGGTTCCTTGTACCTCTTGCTGCTGATCATGCTGTTCTTTCTCTTGAAAGGTACGAATTCAACCTCTCCATTTCCTTCCTCTCCTTTTCCTTGAGTCTTTTTATTTCTGCTTCCGTTTAGCGCCCCTAACCCACTCACACTGAGCCCCTCGAGCCCCTCGAGGTCGTCTTCCTCGTCATCAGCCGTCACATTCAGCCTTTCCTTGGCACCATTAGGCGAGTTTCCCACAGCAATCATTTCGTCAACATCTATATCCCCCTCGAGCTTCACCGTGCTGCCCCCCCTGAGTATGAAGCTCGTCTTTAAGGCCTCCTCCTGCGTGAGCCGACCCCCCCTAGCGCTCTTCTTCATAATTTTATCAATGTCAGCCCCAAAAGCCCCCCGCTGCTTGCTCTGCAATGTCTGATTCCGATTAATGCGGGAATGCCCCCTATCAAAATCTCCACCGACAAGAAGATTGTTCATTGCGTCGACGTCGGCGGCAAGGTTCTCGTTCGTGTACCTATGCAGAATGTCTGCCTTAGGCTTATCCGGCGAGCCTTTATCCTCCAGAAGCTTATCAATAGTGCCCTCCACTTTCCCCTTGCTGCTATCGATCAGCATTGGCGAATTTGACTTGCCACCGTGAGCCTTCCTCGCGACACAGCTCAGCTCGCACATGAACTTGCTCTCGGAGCTGAAGCTCACAGAGTAGTAGTCGACCCCAGGCTCCATCGCTTCTATTATCGCAGGCGACTCAATCATGTCAACAGCCCCAGTCAGCTTGTTCATTTGGACCCCTGTTCCAATCAGCAAAATCACGTGCGCCTTGGCCTTGAACTCAACAGCCCTCTTCTCCTTCACAGTGAAGAGGTCCATGTTGTGCACGATGTCCCTAATCTGCCTCCTGCTCTTGTTGTGGTTTTCTATTTGCCCGGCGATCATGTTCTCGCTCAGCCTCCTCCCACACGTGTCCCACAGCCTATCTGAGAGGTCAGGATTCTGATTGGCCAACTGAGTAAGCTTGGAGCCGGCGATCTTGAAGAGCAGCCCGGGGCTGGTGGCGATGATGCTCGCCCCCCTGGAGCTCTTGAGCGCCCAAGAAATCTCCCCGAAGACGCTCCCCATACCGAGCTCGTCAAGCTCAATCTTCTCCCCCAGCTGGGTCTCCAGCTCCACCACCACCGTCCCTCGCGCCAGCACATACACGGTGTCATCCATGTCGTCCTGCTTAAGTAGCACATCTCCCCTAGTGAAGACCGAGTCCTCAAAGCTGTCCACAGCCCCTGAGAGCTGGTCCATACTCAAACACTCGAGCCAAGGAATCTGCTTCAGCAGGTCCTCCTTAGCCGGCATCGAAATCACGGGCGGCTGGTACTGGAGCCTCTTCATCTGATACTCCACGCTACCTATCATCTTGTCCATCTCGGACTTGTCCAACATACCCTCGTGGAACAAGTCATGAATGGCATGACGCTGCTTGTTCAAGACAGTTCTCGCGGCGATGCCGGTTGTGATACTGCTCGCGATCTCGGAGTACAGCCTCTGCATGTCCAGAAGCGAGGATCGAACACTCTTCAGGTCCTCCTCGATCTCGTCCCTGATGGCCTGGAACCGTGTGGCCGACCCAAGCAAGCCAGAGAGCAAATCGAGAGCCTCTTCCCTCGCAATTTTGAAGCCCGATGCAACGTCGTAGCCGTGCTGAAGCTGGTTGTACAAAATTCTCCTCTTGTAGTTCTTCGCAACTCCCTCGCTCTTGTCCCAGAGGCTCTTGGTGTCGCTGACGGCCTCCAAGTTAGTGTCCTGGATCTTCTTGGCCAACCTCGCAAACCTCACCAGCCTGATGAGGCGGACGAACCTAATAACGCGCAAGCCCTTCGTGAAGCTACCGGCACTTCCTAGCACGTCACCCGCAAGCAGGAGGAGCAAGTCCAAGACAACCACGAGGGAGTCAACCACGGTGTACGGGTCAGCGATGAAACTGTGAAAGTCGCCGAGGCAGTAAAGGCGGACGGTGAGTTCGACGGTGAAGATGAACGTAGAGACGTACTCGAATACTCTGTAGGCTGTCATTTCTTTGTTGTCGGTGTCCTCGGTGAAGATGGACCAAACACAAGCTACTATGACAAGGACCAAAATGACGCAGATCGTGAGGACCGAGTCCAGCATCTTTAAGAGGGTCCTCCGCTTCTTGCTCTTTGCGTCGAGCTCAGTTCCCTGCTCCTCCCTCCTTTCGTTGTTGATGGAACTGTTGAACTTCAGCAGCGTCGAGAAGGTATCCCACTCGTTGATCTCGCATTCGTTGTCGATGGCGATGTCGGTGTGGTGCATTAGATACTTAACGGCGTGGTTTCCCAGGAGGCCGTCCTGGAACTGCTTCCAGTAGGACTTCTTGCAAATCATGAGAACCCTCCTCCTAGCCTCCTTGGCCTCAAGCTTTTGCTTATCGCTCGTGTTCTTCACGCCCTGCTCGATGGCCTGCTTAGCCTTGGGGACCTCGAAGTAGTAGCTCCTGACGACATCCCAGACGGCGGAGTCGAAGACGTGGTCGGACCTCAGAATGGCCTCCTGCTTGTCCCCTGCCGCCCTGAGGTTCCTCATGGCCTGGTCGAAGACCATCTGCCTACTCGGTGCGACCCTGTCCATCTCCATGAAGGATACAAGGTTGGGCATGCTCAGGGAGTTGACGCACACCGTTAGTATGACGATACCCGAGGTGTAGAAGAGGGTGTAGTCCCTGATCTCCTTGGGGACGCAGTCGTTGGCAAACACCATCATCGCGAGGGCCAGGCCGACGGCTCCGCGGAGCCCTCCCCACCAAGCGATGACCTGGTCCTCCTTTTGGAGGGGCACGCCGCACTTGGACAGGAACGAGTAGACAAGGCCGATAACGAAGCCTCGGACGATGGAGCATCCAACGTAAATGAGAAAGAGCTTTCCCACGTTGCTCCCTGTCAAGAGGTCGCCGTCAACGTCGCGGCCGATTACAATTCCCGCGATGACAAAAATGAGGGTGTTCCCGAAGAAGGCGAGGAGCTCCCAGAACTCCTCGAGGAAGTGCGCCACCTCTGGGGACACCCTGGTCCTGCCGATGGACCCGAAGTAGAGCCCGTAGCACACGACGGCGATAACACCGCTCACTCCGAGGACCCTCTCGGCGAGGTAGAAGCAGAGGTAGGCAGAGGACATTGTGATGGTGATTTCCGACATTGCGTCGTTAAAGATAACCCCGAGCCACGTGACTATGATGAAGCCGAAGACGGTCCCCCAGATCATGCCCCCGAAGGACATGACGATGAACTTCGAGATGTAGTCAACGGCACCGCTGCTGGTGTCGGAGCCGTCGACCATGCCGACGACGATGAGGAAAATAACGAGAGCAGTACCGTCATTGAAGAGACTTTCGCCCTCAATGCTGAGGGGCGAGGCAGAGCGGGTTGGGGGTGGGGATGGGGATGGATTGCGTCGATGGGTTAGAAGAAAGGGTATGGTGGGTTGGGACTTTGTGTCGTGTATGTAATAATATTTTACGTCATACCCTTTTCATAATAGTCTTTTCCCTTCTCACCTTGTGCTGAGGCTCGCCTTCACCCCCAACTCCTTAAGGAGTGCTACAACGGCTACCGGATCGGTGGCGCTTAAGATGACCCCGATGAGTAGCCCCGCCGCCGGGGGCCACACGCTGTACGACGCCTCTACGGGGCAGTGCTCGAGGGGGGACATTTTCATGTCCCGGTGCAAGAGGTTCAAAACCTGGGCGGTTAGCAGGGTGGCGACGAGGATGCCAGGGCCGGCTAGGCAGGCGATGTAGGTTTTGGCCTTGTCGAAGAGGTGCCACTCGAGGGAGGCGGCGGACTCGAAAATTAAGGGGGGGAGGAAGATGTGGAGCATGAGGTGGGCATCAAGCTTGGCCAGACCATTGATGGACTTGTGGAGGGCGGAGTCCGTCTCGCCATCTTCCGTAGCCATCCCCCACCAGTTCATGTCCTCTTTGGCACCGAGTCCAAGCACGAGGCCTGTTATTAGTAGTTGCATCGTATAAGGGATAGGTATTTCTCTGCGAGATGGGGAAGGTTAGGCCGAGCAAGCGGATCGTTGATGGTGAGTTAACGAGTACACATCCGAATATAATGTCTAAAATCCCACTCATGTCCCCAGAGGCCAAATAATTGAACCTGTTGGTTCCAAGTTCGGGTTGACCCAACTGCTCCCTTACCTTGTGCTGTGTCGTAGAATCGCCCCGAAGAGGAGCAAAGCGAAAGGGGCCAACAGACTATCCTCATAGTAGGCATGTGCGTGGTGATACTCGCCGTTGTGATCTGTACCATTGGTAGAATTAGAGCCGACTATGTCAAGTGCATCTGCGGGGCTGCTGGCCAGGTTCCTAGCGTCACTGGGGTCGTAGTTGTATTCATAGTCGTAGTCGATACCATAGTCATAATCGTAGTGTTGATCACCCATCTTAATATGTAAATGACAGGGTCAAATGAAGCCAAACTCTCAACGTTGCCCACGGGCTGTTAAGGGCAGGGTGGTGATGAAAGTGCTCAAGATCTCGTTAACCCTAATCCTTTATATTTACAAGATAACTAGACAAGAAAGGGCCGGGGGTGTAAGGCGACGAGAGACCCCAAAAGTGATACGGGAGTGAACTAAAAAGTATGGAAGCCAACTCCGACGACAACCTGTGGACTTTCCTTGACCTGAAAAAGCTGTCAAAATCGAATCTGATCTGGGATAAGATCATGAAATTATTACGAAAAAAGAACATCAGCGTGAATATCCTCACCTCATAAACGTTACGAAACCTCTCCTAGCGGCTGTTTTTTTCATTCGGCCGTCCCTTGCAAAGCCGCTTCTTCAAGCGCCTACTCAACTTCCGTTTGTGGCACCACCACCATAGTAATAATAAAACCCAGAATTCAAAGTTAAAGAAGTTCCTCCGATTCTCTAGGATGTGAGTTAAAAGCATCTCCCCTATCTTAAATATCAATCCCGTCAATCTCATTGATCCCTTCATCTAAAGTTTTAATAATATCCTTCAGTTCCTCCTTAAGTTCCCCCTCAATACTCTCAACGTCCGTGTCCGTATCCCCTCCCTTATTCGTCCCTTCCTCCCCAACCTTCCCTATCTCAGACCCGATTTCAGTAACGATGTCATCTACGGATTTCATAAGTTCGTCAAAGTCTAACTCATCACCCTCTGCTCCTCCGTTAACACCGTTAACAACGTCGCAGTCGTCGTCAGAGCCTAGATCGGATGTACTGCTACCGATGTATACAACGTCGAACTTTGGACTACGGACGAGAAGCTCACCCTTGGGAGTTGAGGCCTTGGGGGTTTTACGGACCCTAGGAGTGAAGACAGGTTTCGTGTTCGGAGAAGGGGATTTCTGTTGTTTGTTGGTGTGCGTGAAGGGGTTTGAAGTTGAGGGTGCGGTTGGTGATGTGTTAATATATGAAGTATACATTTACTCTCCTTCATCTTCATCTTACCTTCTCCGGTGTTTTAATATTTTCAGCATTCTTGACAGTATCTTCAACCATTTTAACCGTATCCCTAACTTTCCCTTCCATCCCCCCACCCTCCCCTTCCTCTTCCTCCCCATCACTCTCGTCGTCGCTTAAAGTGTCGTTAGTAACCCCTTTAATCCTCCCTCCATCTAGCGCTCTAACGACGTCCCCCCTACCTAGGAATTTAACCATAGCCTCCTTAACCCCCTTATACCTCTCATCCCCCAAACCCACAAACGTCTCAATAGCCCTTCTATACAAGTCCATAATCTCCTCCACAAGTTGCAAGCTCGGTGGCTTCCCACCGTCTAGTGATGCTTCCTTAACTTGTATAAGAGTAACGAGTTCAACGGCACGCTCAACTTCGCGGACCTGGGAGGGCTTTAAGTGCTTACCGATCACGCCCTTGTGCGACATTGTCTGCTTTACGAGACGGACTATGGACTCGGAATCACGGGCGAGGTAGATTAAAGGGGACGTGGAGTTTCCTTTGAAGGTGAAGGAGACGGATTCACCTCTCCTGAATTTTAGCTGTGCGTGTGGGGGGGGGGGAGAGGGGGGAGGGTCGCGAAGAAAACGTTAAGTTAGAAGCGGTTGAAATCCTTAAGGTTAGTTGGGTTCTTGGTTGTTTAAAGTCTAGCCATTATCTCAACAACAAAAAAATACCATCTCTCCCCTCCCCCCTCCCCCCCTTCCCCCCCCCCACACCCCTTACCTTGCTTAGCGTAGTAATAGGAAGCACGACATCAACCGTACTCCCATTCCCGAATTTCGGTGTACTAACTTCAAGAATAGTGTCCCCCCCCACATACAGATAGCTGTCCTCAAGCACGCCTTTTTTAACCCCCCTTGCAGCGGTTACCATACTACTGAACATCGAGGATGCTTTGGAGGATGAGGAACGACGTCGGGATGATGATATGAAATCGGGACGTCGTAAACACTCGACTGGGTATTTCTCGTATTCCTGTGGGATGAGATTCGCTAATACCACGTCTCCCACCCTTAGCTTCGATACGTCTACCGGTGGTTGTGGGGTGGGAGATAGAGAGGAGGTAGCTTGGGAGGAGGGAGACATGGTTGTATTGGACTCGTGGGTTATGGGCTCACCAGATAAAAGGGCCTCCTTTACTCTAACGCCTACGTCTACGACGGCGGAGGTTAGGGTTAGGGAGGGAGTCCAGTGGAGGGATAAGGGAACGGGAGTGTTGGGAGTGTACTCGGATAAGGCAGAGGGTGGAGAGGTTAGGGTTATTAGGGGAGGTGAGAAGGGATAGTTTGGAGGGATTTTACAGTTTAGGAGTACCTAGTGGAGGATGTTATGATTGGATTGAGGGTTAGGGTCCATAATTTGCATTGAAAAGGTTGGATGGGGGCATAAAATGGACATAAAATGGGCAGGCGAAAGCGGAAGCGGAAGCGGCAGCAAAGGCGAAGGCGGAAACAAAGGCGAAGGCGGAAGCAAAGGCGAAGGCGGAGGCGGACGCTGCAGAGGCTGCTTGGCGCAAGCAATAGCAAGAAGCGGCTGCAGCTACCGAGGCCTTAGCCGTTGTAAAATGACTCACCTCAATAAGTGTATCTCCCGAGTGTCTACTCTTGCTCTTTAAGCTAAATATGACTACAATACCGGCGCTAGTACTGCTTTGTTGTTGTTGTTCTTGCTCTGCTACCCCCCCCACACTCCTATAACACATACATTGTATATGAGGAGGTAATAAAGAGGAGGATGAGGAAGGGGGAGTGTCTGGAGAATGGAGACCAAGGGAATTTAGCTCCCTTGAGATACGTACTGTAGATACATCTGCGTTAGATGATGAAGATGACATACCAGTAGACATTTAGGCAATCAGATGTATACAAATATGCGTATATTCTGATTTTAAGGAAGCTTTTGGATAGGAAGGCTTTTTCAGGCTTTTTAGCAGATCGCAGATCAGAAGCTCCAATTCGGGAACAATTTATTTGCTATTTGAGACTGCTATAACTTATTTGGGACGAGATGGAGCGAGGGGGCGACCATCAGGGGGGGGTGGGGTGATTCGTGAATTAATCTGTATATTTTTGGCTTTACAACAAACGTACTGGATGTTAGTGCATTGAGGCGACATGTCGTTTGAGAGAGCCTTTTTGCTTCGCTCTGTAGTTGCAATCCTCACAGTGATGCCAGGTCACGTTCTCATTGTGTACATCTGCACGATGCCTGTTGAGATTGCCTTTTTGCTTCGCTTTGTAGTCGCAGTCCTCACAGTGGTGCCAGATCACGTTTTTGTTGTGGATCAATGCTCGATGGTTCTTGAGGTTGCCTTTTTGCTTCGCTTTGAAGTCGCAGTCCTCACAGTGGTGCCAGGTCACGTTTTCATTGTGGATGAATGCACGATGAATCTTGAGAGAGCCTGCTTCCTTCGCTTTGTAGTCGCAGTCCTCACAGTGGTGCCAGGTCACGCTTTTGTTGTGGATGAATGCGCGATGCCTCTTGAGATGGCATTTTATCTTCGTTTTGTAGTCGCAGTCCTCGCAGTGGTGCCAGGTCACGTTTTCATTGTGGATATCTGCACGATGCTTCTTGAGATGACCTTTTTGCTTCGCTTTGTAGTCGCAGTCCTCACAGTGGTGCCAGGTCACGTTTTTGTTGTGGATGAATGCGCGATGCGTCTTGAGATTACTTCTCTGCTTCGCCTTGTAGTTGCAGTCCTCACAGTGGTACCAGGTCACGTTTGCATTGTGGATTAATGCACGATGCTTCTTGAGATGACCTTTTTGCTTCGCTTTGTAGTCGCAGTCCTCACAGTGGTGCCAGGTCACGTTTTCACTGTGTATAGCTGCGCGATGTATCTTGAGAGAGCCTTTTCGCTTCGCTTTGTAGTCGCAGTCCTCACAGTGGTGCCAGGTCACGTTTTCATTGTGGATATTTGCACGATGCTGCTTGAGGCAAAGTTTCCAGTTTGTCCTGTAGCTGCATCCAGCTTCACTACAAACAAACTTCTTCCCGTCCTTCATACTACCCGCAGCTTGCTCTTCGACTTCCGCCTCTTCGTCGCTATCCTCATCAATCGAGACTAGATCCTCCTCCTCCTCCTCCTCCTCTTCCTCCTCCTCCTCCTCCTCCTCTTCGCTATCGTCGTCGCTGTTAGAGTCGATCGAAAACAAATCCACTTCCTCCTCCTCCCTAACATTCTCCTCCTTACAAACCCCACAAAGCAACGCTGCTCCCCCTCCCCCTCCCCCATCAATGTCCTGTCCCTCCCCTCCTTCTTCATCCTCATCCCAATCCTCATCCTCATCCTCTTCGTCACTGTACAAGCACACGAACTCCCCAACCCCCCCTCTCCCCCATTCCTCAAAGCTCTTAACATCCCCAACATCCTCCACCTTGCAACCAGCTTGATCAACCTCACCATAACCGTTTGGAAGCTCTATTTTCACCCTAATCCCCTCTACTTTCGTTATCCTCCCCCCTACCTTCCCCAAATCCCTCATTTCCTTACTCTTAACCTTCCTGAAAATGGCCTTCCTGGGAGTGAGATCTTCGAGGTGTTGAGGGCAAGCCTTGCAAAATCAAAATGAGGATGATCGCGAGGGAATTGAGGGAAACCGTAAATAAAACACGGCGCAAAAACAAATATCAAAATCACAGGGCTTTGTAAATGCAATTCTATCAAAATTCGGAAGAAGCAACAGATTTGCTCACCAAGATGCAATCAGAGATCCAGAAACAATCCTTTTTGTTCTCAGAAAGCAAAAGCACGTTTATTACTCCGCCTTCTTCTCCTCTGCCCCCTCGTCCACTACCCTAACATCAACTCCCGGTCCCTTGTCCACGGTGTCCCCCTTGTGCACGGTCGACTGCGCTAGCATCTTAGCCTTGGCCTCCTTCTCAGCTTTCCTCTTGGCCAGACTCTTGGGCATGCTGGCCTTTTTCTTGATCTGCAGCTGGTGGACCTCCTGGTCCCTCTGCATCAGGATACTGCCGAAGAAGCCCTCCTCCTCGTCGACGATGAACTGCTGCTTCTCCTGGTAAAGCTTCCCCTGCGTGGCCTTGAGCTCAGTGGCGGTCACGAAGCTCTCCTCCAAGTGGCTCCCTACCATGAGCGCGTCCGCGCTGATTGGCTTGACGCCCTCGGAGATGAGTATATCCCTGACCCTCATCCACTCCTCCGCGAGGGTGAAGTGGAGCCAGTTCTCGACCATGGTAAGCGTGAGCTTCTCGTGGGCGGAGAGGTCCTTCATGGCCGTCTCCCACCCGATGGAACCGACGAGGGAAGCTATCTTGCCCCGGAGGTCCTCGTTTTTCATGCTCTTCTTGAGCTTCTGTTCCAAGTTCCCCCCCCTCTTTGCTCCCGCCGCCAAGGCGTTCTCTAGCTTCTTGAAGGCAGTCAACGTCTTGACGAGCTTGGCCTGCCTCGTCGTCTGCAGCCCGTCGTCTATGCCGTCCCCGTCCAGGTCCAGGTTCAACTTCCCGAACTCGTTGAAGTAGTCCGTCGGCGTCTCCGGCACCGGGAGGCCCTTCTCGTGCCCCCCCAGCGGCTTCCAAAGGTTGGTGATGACCCCCTCGCACCTACCCTTCTTCAGCCTCTTCTCCTCCTCCTCCCAAAGCCTGCAGAGGAGGCTCACGGCACTCACCATGCTCCTGTCGCTCCGCCATGATATTATGTAAGGCGTGCACCTCTTGTTCTGCAGGAGGTCCGCCAGTACCCCGACGACCTGGTTCCTCATTAACCTCGGGCAGATCTCGAGCAAGTCGAGGAGGGCATCCTGCCCTTGGCACTGTAGGAACCTGGCCTCGCTCCTATTGTTCCCAATGACCGCGCACCAGATGGTGTCCACGACCGCCACAATGAGGGGGCTGATTTTCTCCTTGGCGGATCCCCCCATTAAGCTCCCCCCCCCGTCCTCCTCCTCCTCAGCCTCCTCCTCGACGTGGGCGCCGGTAGCCGATACCTTGGGCTTCCCGCATATGATCCTCCTGTGTCTGTTGTACTCCTCGATCTCTTTTACCAGAGGCATGATCCCAGTATTCCTTCGAAGGATCTCCTGGTTGCCCTCATGCCCGGCGCAGAGCCTGGAGATTATCCTCACCGCGTCAGCCCTGAGTGCTTCGGGCGCCGACTTTTCGTTGAACCTCCCTAGCATGATCCTCATGGCGTCCATTTGCGCTAGCTCGTCCTGGAGTCCGGGCAGCTTCACGACGCTGATGAGGAGCATTAGGGCCCCCTGGACGAGCTCGCGATTGAGGGGGCTATCACCGCACCAGTCGAGGAAGCGGAGCACGATTATAGGGCCACCGAGCATCTTGAACTTCTCAGGCGCCCTAGGCGCAAGGTTGAGGAGCACCATGAGGGCCTGCTGCTGGAGGACCCTCAACTGCGTCCGAGGCATCCTGGCGATTATGCTGTTCGCCCCCGACCCTCCGATCGCGGCCGGCTGCTGGAGCTGATCGTCGACTCCGTCACCATCCTCGTCCACTTGGTCCTCAGGGTTGACCTCCTCATCCACATACTCTGGGTTGTCCACGACGCCGTCCCCGTCAAGGTCAGTGTCAAGGTACATAAGGAGGGCCTCAATCAGCGGGCTCTCAACCACAACCTCCCTCACGTCCTTGTCCGCCCTGCACAGCTCGCTAAGTAGCCCCCAGAGAATGCGCTTGAGCTCAATATCGGCGGGGGAGACCGTGGCAAAGTTGTGAGGGTCCACGTGGTCTACCTCCTCGCCGTCCCCGTCAGGGTCCGTGCCGACCTCTGCGACTGTGGCGTAGACGCACATGCACTTCACAAACTTGCTCTTTAGGAAGTACTCGTGGCTCCGAGTGTTGCGGGCGATGAGGGAGGAGAGGATCAAGATTTCGTTCCTCGTCTCCTTGTCCTTGTTCCGGAAGCCCCTGACGAGCAGCTCCTTGAAGACTTTGCACAGCACCCCCACCCCGTCCGCTAGGGTGTACATGCTGTTCCCCTTCCTCCTCTTCTCAATGAGAGCGCTCCTGCTCGTGGATGGCGAAGAGTTCTCGAGCTCGTGAGCAGAGTGCTCCAGGCAGTTCCAGAGAATTTCAACGCAAAGATTTAGCACCGAGTCGCGGTCGTCGTTGAGTCGGTCCACGATGGCCATTACGGTGACATCCCCTCCAAAGGACACAAGGGCTGCGCTGTTGGTCGCGTTCTCTGAGATCTCGGAGAGGAGTTTCAACAGCGCCATTAGGAGGATTCTGGGCGAGGGGGAAGCCGGGTCTGCAAGAGACGCGGTCGCCCCTGCGACCGTCGAGGCCGTGGCCAGGGATGGTACCGAGGGTTGTTCGAGAGACGAATCTAGGGGAGCAGTTAGGGGGGACGATATGGGAACAGTGCCCTCCATCGGAGCGTCTTCCTCCTCCTCGTCCGAGGTGTCGCTCACGTAGCCTAGAGAACCGGCCTCCATCATCATGTCGAGTTTTTCGATCATGATGCTTGAGACGGTCTTGAGCATTGAGCAGCAACCCTCAACAACGCCGCTCTTGTTGAGGAGGCTCTGATTGAGGTCACGGGGTTTAGGACGCTGGTCATTAGCGACGACGCCGCCGCGGACCCCGAGAACCTTGATCTCCGCGTGCGCCTTGGTGGTGCCAGGAGGGGTCTTCCCCTGAGCAACTTCAGTGAGAGCGGCAGCGGCGGCAGCCTGAAGGTTGATGTCCTCGGCGGAGACGAGGAAGGTGTTGAGGCACTCGTACATGAGCTGGATTGAGGCCAGACCATTGGGAGTCAATTCCTCGTTGGAGCAGTCCCGGTGGAAGGGGTGACCAGCGAGGTAAACAAGCTGGGTGAGGGGTTTGGCAAACTCGCTGACGCCATCGTTGAGCTTCTCAAGCGCGAGGAGCATAATCTTCTGAAGGTCGGGGAGCTTCTTCAGCTGGTAACCGGTGGGATTGTGTCGGATGATGCGGCGGAGCTGGGCAATCTGACGATCATGGTGGGAGGATGTGTCTGGATGTTGGAACAGTTTGATTATTTTTGAAAGCGGAAGCTGCGGGGGGGGGGTAGATATGCGCACAGGAGTTAGACGAAAGGGGCATGAGTGGAGAAAAGATGGTGTGCAGAATGAAAATAGGGAAAACAAATCCAACCCCCGGGGCAGTTGGGTGGGGAATGAAGGTTTTGAGGAAAGTGGGGGAAGTTCTAAGTTACACAAAGGTCGGGATGGGAGAGAGGAAGAAAGAGAAGGAGAACAGGGGAAGTACAGAGGTGAGGGTCAGATAAAAACTTACATCTTTCGTTAAATCACTCCCGGCCTTGGGGCCCTCTATTTCAGCTGTTGACATTACGGAGGGGAACTAGAACGGGATTTATGGGAGTAATATAAGTGTAGTTTACGCCAGGGGTGTTTGGAAGAGGGTAAATATGCGTAAAAATGAGTTGTGTAGCAGTCAGTTTGGCTTGAGCAACAGACCAAACCTTCCGGAAAACCAGCAGGAAAAAAGTAAAGGGTAGGACTGAAGCAGTTCCCAAGCTTAATTCATGCAGGACCACCCGCCGCATACAGACAGGAGCTTTTCAGACGATACAACGAACCGGGCATATAGAGCAGAGACAATTGGGTACGAACAGGAATTAAGAAGCAGTGATTCCGAAGGAGATATGCCAGGCAGCATCAACCAGCCCCTCCATGATCCACCCCGCAAGGCAATCTCGACTGCTCCTTCTAACCTTGAGATTGCACAAATCTCCAACAATCATCTTGGCGTAGACTGGGAGCAGATCAGCATAGGGGAGGAGGACATGAAACTGTTCGAGGGAATGATGGAGGACAAGGTGAGGTGGTTAAGGCAAACGACCAAAAACGAACCAACTGTACACTATACTATACACCAATAACAAGTCAAACCACACCTTGCCCACTAACCTTGCCCTCCGTCCAGCTCAATTTCCTGCGGACAGAGATATACTCAGAGATTGAGACCACAATAACAGATCTCAGCGAGTCGTTCTTTAGCGCTTTGCAGCAAGCAACGAGCGACACGACCGTCAGCCAGACCGGAACAGTCCGGCAGAACCAAAAGGTCGTCAAGGCCCTCAATCAGCTCTCCGAGAGCATGGTAATTGTCCAGGATGAGCTCAACCTCCACAAGAATCTCGCCAAGCTCGAGCAAATGAAGGGCAGCGAGAGATCCTACAAGCGCCGCTCCAAGCTGTACTACGGTAAACACATCGAGAACCACCATCAGAGGTTCATAGTTCTGAGGAACCTCCTCACCTTCATGTCCTCCGCACCTCCTATTATTTTAGTAATCGTCGCTTTTGCAACGGACGACTCTCGGTACTACAGACTAGCGGTTGCTCTGTGGCCAATTGAAGCCCTCTTCGTACTTCTACATTTCGTAATCACAATCGAAAGAAGCACTCGGGAACCCAACCCCGAGGAGAAGGTGCATTTTGTCATGCACTTCACTTGCCACTGGTGCTCCATAATTGTATATTTGGCATTGAATCCGCACATCACAGCGCTCTGGCCTGTTGTCGGTATGGCATTCCTGACCAGCACTCCCCTATACTATATGCTCAAGCAGGTCCGCGCAGCGGTGCAGCAGTACCATATTCTCCAGAACGACATTGGAGAATACGTAGACGAGGTGTTCGTGCTGCTGCTGGGGGTGCTCGTACCGCAGCTTTACCTGTGGTGAGAATGAGCTGGGAAGCGCAGAAGGCAACTCAAACGCATATCATTAACTCAAACGCATACATTAACCAAAACATCCCTCCGCGCGGCTCGCTTCGCTCGTCGCTTTGCTCGTCGCAGGTTCGAGACATGGTCTAGCTACTCAGGGGAGGACGAGGGGACGAGCAGCCACAATGGGGTTGGGTTCAACGGGAACATCTGCATATCGTTGCTCCTACTAGAGCTTGGGCTCTTTGACATTGCGGTTCTTGGGACCGGGGTTTCCTGCATTAGAGACCTCATGACATTTGCAATCCCCCCCTTCCTTCAAGCTTCCCAGTGGCTCTTAGCAATCGCCGCGATGGTGGCATTGTATTTCCAAGGCTCCAAGGAGAGCGAAGATGATATGCCCCCTATACGGCGGCAGGCCCTGTGGTACGTGTTCACGATGGCTTCGATGGGAGCATGCATGATCCTGGCCATCAAGCTGCCTCTGAAGGAGATCATCGCAAAGCGGAGGAGAAAACTCTCGGTCACTGGACGCACAACGAGGGAGAAGGCGCACGACGTGGGGCCAGAGAAGGTCGCCGGGCAGAGCTCGCTGCCGAAGTTTTTCGGGGTGGAGGTCAGCCCATATGACAGAGAGATTAGCGCGCAGAGGAAGGCCGCGAACAAAGAGATCGAGAGGGAGGCCGCGCTGAGGGAGGCAATGAATACGCGAGGATAACTATAATGTTGTTTTTGTATCTATCTTGTAAAACGTTCTTCAAACACCAGTTCACCAGTTCAAACATTAGCCCAGAACACGACATCCTGCGGTAATTCTCTCAAATCGCTCTCCCTCCTTTGAATTCAAACCAGATTTAAAATCAAGAACACACACGTTGCAGAACAAAAAACAAGGTGTCAACAGCTCTGGACCTAAATTATGGTCTTAAAACTCCTTCTCCTTGCCATGTTGCTCGCGCTTACATCTGGCGGAGCTGGAATAAGCCGCCATGGCTTCTGGAAAACCAACGTCGTCCAGAATGATTCAAAGCCACGCCACTCTCTTAGACCGACATTGAGTTACTCGCATAAATTTTCCACACCAGTGCCAATAAACCCAATACAAAGCTTACTCCAACGTCACAAGCGACTAAGTTTTCAACGACGAGAAAAAACCGACACAAAATACAAGAGAGAAACAGAACCAAGCAAGAAGGGCCCAATCGACAACTTGACAACGATTATTCAACAACCTCTAGAGCATAATCCAGGAACTCTTCCGCCTTTCTCATCATTACAGCCCATCGTTGACTCTGTTACACTTAGACTAGTTCGCCTAGTTACCGGTGGAAAGAGCAAGTTCATCGACACAGAGCTGAACATTGGGGAGGGGAGCCATAAACAACGTGTCAGCACTCCCGTTCATATTTTGGACATTCCAGGAAACGGCAAGCTACCCCCAGTGGTGCTGCTACACGGGATAACAAGCTGCAGTGCGGACTTCGCACCCTTAGCTTATCAGCTGCGGTCAAAGTTCTCTCGAGTTATTGCAATAGATTTGCTCGGTCATGGACTGACCCCTCTCCCCAACGCGGGCAACGCAAAGCCTCACTTCTCGTGGATGACTCGTGTGGTATCGCAAGTCCTGGACAATGTTCTCCCGGAGAGCGGGAACGAGAAGGCGATATTACTGGGGAACTCCATGGGCGGACTTGTAGCTATGCGTACGGCGTTAGCACGCCCTGACCTCGTCGACGGACTCTTCCTCATTTCACCGGCCGGAGGACCACTCACTGAGAAAGAAATATCCGGACTAAGTAACATTTTTCACATTAGTAGTCACGAAGAGGGGACAACATTCATCGATAGAATGCACGGTCAAAAACCGGCGCAGCCCTTGCGGCACTTGATGGCCTGGGTTGCCAGAGGACGGGTAAATAATCGAGCGGTAAAGAACATATTCGACTCGATTAATCCCGAGAGCTTCATGACGGAGCAGGACTGCCGAGGCATTTCAGTGCCATGCGCTCTGTTCTGGGGGGGGGAGGAGAAGGTGCTTCCCAAGCAGCACTTAGACTTCTTCCGCGCGAACATTCCTCAGCTCTCAGTTTGCAACCCCGTCGGGATGGGCCACGTGCCACAGAATGACGACTGGAATTTTGTCGCGAGCAGATGCACCGAGTTTTCCAACGCTCTGCAGAACGGTGGCGAGACCACAGAGGGGTGGGTTAGGAATCAAAGACGAAGCAAGAAGGGGGAAGGTGCGAAGGCCACGGATACATAACAACGATAATTACTGTTCAGTTTTCACATAATATACAGAGAATATATTGTTGGCGCATTCACTCGCACACTCACTTCGGCTAACACTCAAAGTTTGAACATCTTCACTCCCTTGCCCCCACTCTCCTTCTGCTTCTTCACCCTCGCTTCCGCCTCGAGGAGCTTCATCTTCATTTCTTCCGGTGTCATGGGCGTCTGTTGTTTCTTTTGTCTCATACTCGTGCGGGCACCCTGAATTCGCTCCCTTTTCCCCGAAGCCGCCTTGTCGTCAACTTTCCTGTCAAAGCCCCCAAACATCTTGAGGCCTCCACTCGTGTTGTTCTTCTTCTCCCGAGCCACTCTGGCTTCTGCCTCGGCCAGTTTTTGTTTCATTTCTTCCCGCGACATACTTGGGGGCCGCTGCTTTTTGTCTTTCATGCTTGCGCGGGCATTGTTAATCTTGGCCATCTTTTCCGCCTCTTGTTGTTTTGTTGATGGCTTGTCCAACCCCCCAAACATCTTGAGTCCCCCCGTGGTGTTTTCCCTCTTTTGTTTTGCCACGCGCTCCTCCGCCTCGGCTAGCTTCTGTTTCATCATTGCCGGACTCATTGAACCTGGCCTCGCTCCTTTCTGCTCTTGAGGGGTAGGGCTCCGCTTAGGCTTCGCAACTCCGCCCTTTCCACCCGCCTCGAGAACCTGGAGTTTCTCTCTCTCGAGCCTTCTCTCCGCCATCCTCTTCTTGCACTTGTTCACTTCTTCAAGGCAGTGATGCGAGCTAGTCTCGTCCCCCTCCTCGTGATACATTTTCGACGCAGTTACAAGTAGGACGCCAGCCTTTGTATATAACCCGAGCTCTATCAGACACAGAGCCCTCGCGGAGACGAAAATAGGATCGTGGGGCCTGAGCTCCATCGCGAGAGCGTAGTTCGTCGCAGCACTTTTGAAGTCCCCCAAATCCTCAAGGACATTCCCCCGTTTCCTCAGGGCCTCCTCGAGGTGATAGGCATCATTTGACTTCGCACACTGCGAGATCGCGGTCTCGAGCTCTTCCGAGGCGGCCTCTAGATTCCCCAGATCGTAGTGGATAATGCCTCTGTAGAGCATGGAAATGTGGTTTGTTGGCTCCACCTTCAACGAAAGGTCGAGGATTTTGAAGCCCTCACTGGCGTGACCTAGGTCAGCCAGGGTCATCCCAATGCCGCATAGTATATCCGCGTGCTCTTCTGGAGCGAGCGTCCTAGCGATTCCGAAGCAACACAACCCGAATGAGTACAAGGACTCGATGTTCGTCTCCTGGAGCTGCGTTGTGAGCTGGGGTTAGCCGTCTGGAGAGGGGAGTGGACAGCAAGCCACATCGGGGCATACATTCTCACCTTGTTGAATCGTTCGTCGTCCTCGTCCATGTCAACAACTTCGTCAGCAAAATGCGTGAGATCCCAACCCAGCCTGGTCAAGTCTGGTACCAGCGCCTCCGGGGTTCCGTCCCACGCACCGTCCTTGTCGACCAGGAGGTCGGAGGGCGAGACACCGTCGTAGGACGCAAAATGGCAGATCTTATCGATTTGGTCAATAATATCCTCCATGATGTCCTCTTGTGTCTGCTCGTCAGCCTCGTAGTAAAGCTCCCTCAGCTCGACGATGTCCATTGATGTCGCACCATCGAATGTTTCATTCGGCAATAGTTTATTCTCCGGTATATAATTCTCAGGTGCCGGGCCTTCCCCCTGTATCTCTGAAATAGACACCCTTTTCTCTGCCTTGGATATTGAATTCCGCCGACTAGCCCCTGGGCTATCAGTGCTGCCACCGCTGGGCCCGGAAAAGAGCCCCTCATTCGCGTCAAGAGTAGAGACGGATGACGGCACTGCCTTCGAGCCACCATAGCTAGCCTGCATCCTTCTCTTCTTCTCTGCCCTCTTCTCCTTCCGCTTCTTCTTCTTGATAGTCCTCGCAGGAACATCAACAGGAACCCCTTGTATATTTATCGACAGGTTGCTTGACTTCACCTTTGTAGGCGTGCCCGAGACATCCTTGACAAACATTGTGTGACCAGAGTCCACGAGGTCAAGTGCCAGAGAGACCTAAGAGAGAAGATGGGGGTCAGACTGGGGGAGGGATAACGTTTTATCATATATATCTTATAAATAAGCAATCCCAACCACAAATCGAGACCATCATGAGGTAAAAATTCCTATCAAAACACACAACAACCTTCTCTCGCACGGAGGGACAGCAACATTTCCTACACCCCTTCCCCCATCCACGCAGCAACTCACCCTCCCCGTCTGAACTAGGTTATTCAAAACCTTCGTGGCATGCTCCGCGAACACCTTCAGCTCAACAGGGGGCTGCAGCTGATTGAATTCCTCTTTGTACGGGTTCCAGAGGGGGCCTAGCAGGGCTTGAGCCTCGTCAACACCAATCAAGCGCTCGCCGCGTACACCAGATTGGGTGGCAACGGAGTTTCCCATAGCTTTATCGTTTGCGAGGAAGGGTTAAGAGGAGAATTGTTTTCGGGATCCTTTCCAGCGCCGGATTGGCGGATGTTTGCCCCTTCCTTCCGAATTCCTACCTGCTTGACCTCCTCATCCCATTGTCCTCTTTAAACTCTCAAATCAGCCATGGCTGGCTGCCTGCCCACCTTCCTCTTCTCCAGGCAAAAACTCACCGCTCCCGCCACAACCGTCCCAGCTATCTCCGACCCCGTCCCCTCCTCCCCCTCTTCTCCTCCCCAATCTCAAACTGTCTCAACCCCTCCCCCTTCGAGTGTTGCTCCAAGTTCCAACAACTATCCAGAACCTTCTCCAAACGACTCCAAAGTACCTCTCCCGGTCCAAGAATTGTCTCCCTCTCCCGTGTCTCAAGAAATAACAACCTCCAATCCCATAATAACTTCAACAGATGCCCCCCCCTCATCGACCTTATCAAGGTCTCCCTTACCCTCCACATCTCTCCAATCCCCAACCTACCAGGCGGGCCTACTGGAGGAACAGGAATCCCTTGCGTACTCACTAATGTCAACAGAGGGCGGACAAGAAGTAGAGAACGACGTAGGAACACATCAAACGGGGGGGACTGTTGGAGGTGAGAGAAGAGAGAGAGAGAGAGGAGGAGGAGGAGAGAGAGAGGAGGAGGAGGAGAGAGAGGATCGTACGCCTGAAGAAAAAAACACACACGAAAAGCTTATTAAACACGCATTCGCTTCCCCCCCCCTAACCCCCCCCCCCACCCCCCCCCATTTACGTTTTGACATTTTCAACGTTTTTAGGTCTAGACGTACAACCAGAGCCTTCAAATCCTACCCTAACGCCAGCGCCTAAACCGGCACCACCCCCTCTAGATCCTACCGAAGAAGAAGAAGAAGTACTCTTGTTAAACACCTACTCAAACATCGTCACCTCTAACCTAGTACCTGACCATCATTCAGGTGGAAAACAACTGTCATCTGTAAAAGATATGCTAAACATACGCGAAGCGAAGGCAGGCAATCGCAGCCTTGGTTCTCCCGCAGTTTCCTCAGAATACGTAGACGTTACAACTACAAGGGGTGATTATTCAAACGTCGTGAAGTCAGCACAGGGTGAGTATTATGGTAACGGGGTTGTCCCACAGGGGGATGATTCTGACGTTGCTTTAGCACCGGGGGAGTATTATGGTAATGGAGCTGTTCCTCAGGGGGATGATTCTGACGTTGCTTTAGCACCGGGGGAGTATTATGGTAATGGAGCTGTTCCTCAAGGGGACGATTCTGACGTTGCTTTAGCACCTGGGGAGTATCAGGGGGACGGGGAGGTATACAACGAAGGTTGGGAGGACCTGGACGGGGGGGGGGGGGGGGGAAGAGGGAGGCAGAGGGGGGAAGGGGATAGGGTGCGGAAGGGTAAGGGGGGGGGGGGCGAAATTTATGGCGAATACCAAGGGGATAACGGAGGCGTTGATAACCATGGAACAGATCATCATTACGACGGGGCTGATAACTATGGAACGGATAATTACTACGGGACTGATAACTACGGACCCGACAATTACTACGACGATGGCGAAGGCGGCTACAGCGAAATATACGCTCTTACCAGCACTCAGCGTTCCAACTTAAGGAAGGTGAGAATACAGACCAGCTTCCGAAATCCAGACCAGTGCGTCCCTCTTTTACCTCTACCGCCTTGTTCAATTCTCACTCGATTCCTCGTTCGTCTTTGGCAGGCTCTCGATCGAAGCACCCGTTTCTCCCGCTTATCACGTCGAACGAGCAGCCCTCTAGGAATGACCCTCTACGACATGGACGAACGGGACATAACCTTCAGCGCTTCTCAGCGGGCTCTCAGCGTTGATCAAAGGGGGGGGACAACTACGAGCCTAAGCGGAGTCATAAGCGGAGGCCCGAGTAGAGCGGTAAGGACGAATGACGAGGAGGAGGAATACTATAGGGAAATGGAAGATACTGAGAACGTTGACCCTGAGGGGGACGAGTACTGGAGGTGAGGAAGGGTCTGAAATCAAGGCAGTACAACGACGAATACAAAACCCTAACTTCTCCGCTACCCTTGCCCCCACCGTATCAGAGTCGGGCAGTCCAACCCCAACCCTTCAAGTTACTCCAACGGCGTTCCCGCCTCTCCAGCTCATGTGCCCCCCCCCCCATCTCAAGACTTGATGCGCGTCCGTCGCATGAAGATGGACCGAACCCGTCGTTCCGCCCGTCAGCGCGAGTCGACAGGTGGTAACAACGGCGCGCACTCACAGCAGCAACACGTTAGATTCAGACACCTCGGGAGGACGGTTGAAGGGGAGGATAGTAGGGGTAGTAGTAGACCTCAGAGCGCGAGCGTCAGCTTTAAGGGGGTGGAGAGGGGGAGGGACAATTACGTTGAGGTTAAGAAACAACAGCAGGGGGTAGGGGGGAGAAGGTCCAGGCAGGTGAGAAGGGAGCCACCCGACACGAGAGTGGAGATCTAGATAACACCTAGATAGGAGGAACCGGATATGTTAGAAAGTTTAACCCCACCCCAACCTACACGACCTCCTGTGCCGACCTTTTTTTGATACACCGCTTGTGTTCGCCCCCCCCTCCCCCCCCTCACACTCGTTGCGCGGTCCGCAGCTAACGCAGTCCAAGCTGTACTCTTCAATTGGTGTCAGGGGCGTTGACAAGAGACCTGTATCCGCGCTACCTCGCGTTCAGCAGTCCTCGTTCTCCGTGAAGAACGAGCGGGAGAACTCGGCGTCGCTCCCCTACCACGAGGACGAGGACCAGCTAGACCTTGACGCAGTGTTTGAGGACGAGGATAATAAGACCGGGGGGGAGTGGGAGAAGTGGGGGGAGAGAGGTAACACACCGGAGTACGACAGGATGGGGAGGGTCAAGCAGAAGAGCAGGGCGGTAGGGAGCAGCGCGAGGCACCCCGGACAGACGACACCTAAGCAACCATTCAACGGCAACGGAGGTGGAACGTGGAGGAAGGTTCAGAGCCAGCCGAGTTACGGTACGACCATGGGTGGACTAGGACGACGGGTTAGAGAGGTGAAGCTTACGCTCCGGGGTATGATAAATGAGAGGCGGAGATCGTCCGGAAAGACCCTCGCGACGATCTTCAACCACTTCGATAGGAGGAACACTGGGATCTTTGATGCAATGGACCTTGCGGGGGCAATGGCGGACCTTAACCTACCCACTGATGCGGCTATTTGCAAGGCGATAATAAGGGAGCTTGCTATCAACACTTCCAGGCGTGATAGGGTAACATTTGGGGAGTTCAGGGTGTTCGTTGAGGATGAGAACATGGGAGCTCTCTGGGATTCCTGGTGCGGAGCTCTCGGCAAGGGTCGGGTGAGTCTTTGGATGGAATTCTCAGGGTACAACTTAATGCAGGGGCAGGGGCAGGGGCCGGGGAGCCTGCCAAACGTTGACTCGGGGAGCGTCGCTGAGATGATTGGCCCAGGCGACCTTCCTGCCATCTGGGGTGGGAGGAGGGATGTGGGTTGGAGAGAGTTCAAGAGAGGCCTCGTCCTGATCAATCAGGCTTGCGTTTCTGCGGGTCACGGGGAAGAGCTTGATGATAGGGATTTAATGAGGTTGACCAAAAGGTTCGACGATTATGGCGACGGGGTCTGCAGGTGAGGAGGGGCAAAGCCCAAAGGAGCAGGAGCGCTGCGACGACGGCGCCGTTTGACATGTTCAAATATCCAACCAAACCCATTACACGATCTCTCGCTTCGCTCGTCTCAGTGTTGTGAAGCTCACCCAGTGCGTGGAGAAAAGCAGGTTTTGGCAGCAAGCAAAGGAGAAGGTTGAGCTGTTAAGAGAGGTGAAGAGGGAGGCCGATCAGGCTGCGGTGGAGGGCATGGGCCTCGACGTTGTCAGTGCTGCGATGCAGCTCGGGATCAGGCTGACGTCTGATAAGTCCAGCCTTTGGATTGTGTACGAGATGCTGGATAGCGAGCTCCCCAAGGGCTGGGCGAGAGAGCAGTTGGAAGAGAGGGACGAGTTTGGGGAGATCATGGAAGGCAGCGGGCACACTGTTTACGTCGAGGAGAGGACGGGGAGAAGGCACATGGAACACCCGTCGGCGCCGTACTTCCGCAGAATAGTGAAGGACCATCACCTCCGTACCCTGCACTCCTCGTCATATCAGCCCCCGCAGCCCTCCTACCCTCAGCCTACGTACGATAGCGGGAACCTTCAGATGCTAACGATTACGAGCTCCGCAACCGGCAGCAGGCCTGGTAGTAGCAGGCCTAGCAGCGGAAGGCCCGCCACGGCTAGGAGCAGCTCGACAGTGGAGGGTATGGAGGACGTGGAGATCGCGGAGAGCCTGGAGGGACTCGAGGGGGAGAACGACGACGACGACGCCGCGGCAACCAGGAGAATACCCAAGGGTGGGAGACACTTCGTTCTGGCGCACAACGGGTACGGACCACCCCAGGGGCGTAAGCAGCTCAGTAGATACAACTCCCATCAGGGTGGCGGGCAGTCCACCGGTTCTGAGCGATCTCAGAGCTCGCCGTCGCACGGCTTGCGGCCGGCGTCAGCCAGCATATCGTCTAACAAAAGGACGGGCCACGACAGGGGTGGGGGGGGGGAGCAGAAAAGGGGCGTCAGACCAGCCAGCGCCCACGCTAGGTTCGGCAGCCACGGGGAGCAGAAGAGCAATCCAAGGGTCGGCGGTAGCGGCAACGGGAAGGTAGGACGCGGTGGGGGAGGAGGGGAGGAGAACACAATTACGAACGAGGAGATTGCTAAGATGGTCGCCAGGGGGTTGGGGTTCGGTGAAGATGAGGAGGACGAGGATGAGGGGAGTGTTGATAGGAGAGAGGGGGCAAGGGAAAGGGAAAGGGAAAGGGAAAGGGAAAGGGAGAAAGGCGCAGGGGGGAAGATTGGCAGGGTCGGGAGGAAGCAGGAGAAGATCGACAAGGTGAGAAGGGTCGCAGGTAGAAAGAGGCTACAAGTAATTCTGAAGGTAAACTAACGCTTCACCAATCGCCTCGTCGCGACCTTCTTTCGCTCCTTTATCTTTACTCAGATCAAGACGCAGAAAAAAATATTCTCAGGAACTGCACCTGTGGGGAGTGTGGGCCGCCGTGCAACGGCAGGTTCGAAGATTCTGGGGGGAGGGTTCGTGGCTTCAAAAAGGGGATTGTTAGGGAAGAAGAAAGGGAACCAAATCACTCCGCTTAGGAAGGAGGGCAAAAAGAAGGGCGGTGGAGGGGGAGGGTTGGACTTTGTTATATTCTAAGCGTACAGTACCTAGCCTTGGGTAACACCTGCTGAAATACACGTCTCGGACACCTTGGACAAGCTTGGAATGATGATAAAAAGCAAAGTGCGTTTTATTTGCAAATTTCTGACGCCCTATTTATCTTGCTAATACACAAATGGATCTTCATTAGGAATGAATAACATTTTCCCAAACCTTTCTCCCTTGCCCAAAAGGCTCAGTGTGAGTTGAATTTTTATTTAGCGTCTTGTTATGAAACGTGATGTCCTAAATCCTTCTATTTGTAGTATATTATGAATGATCGGTGGTTGAATGTCTGTTTATGTGTCTTATAGTTGGTAAATGATGAACCCTCCGAAGAGCTCTTTTCAATCTATCCTCTTCTCCTCCTTCAAACTCCTCTTTATAATCTATATAATCAATGTATGTGTGTGTGTAATCTTTGTAGTGCACGTTGTTTAGTGTGTGTGGATTGTAATGTAGTTATGGTGATGAGAAAAGATTTGAAATGAGACATTTTTCATCCTTCGACATTCCCACCAATGTGAATATACCCCATTATACCTCATTATACCTCATTAGGAGTACGGAACGTGTTGATGTTGTTGTTGATGATAATGGTTGGGATATATTATATACACAACTAACCCTCCACCAATATACTATACACATACACACACACACTCACATACTTACACACTCACACACTCACGCACCTACACACACACACACTCACTACTCTATCACCACACAGGTTCTACTCACTTCGTATCCCCATTCAAAAACTCCACCTTTCAATACAATAATCAACACACCAACACCACAAACACACTACACCAAACCTCAACCCATACCCAAAATGAATCCCACAATCCCAAACCAGAAGCAACCCATATCCCTCCTAAAGAACGGTCCAAACTCCGGTCGTTTCTCCACCGCATCCACCCTCCACCCCCTCTCCTCCGTTCACTCTGATACTTCATTCAACCCACATAAAATAGCCTCAGTATACGGATCAGGTCTCGCAATGCGTCTCGTAGAGGAGCGTCGTTTTGCCGCAAACGCAACGTTACGTTTACCTGGTTTAGACGCTATCCCGACTAGCGAGGTTATGCTCGATACGGTTAAAGGGATTGATGGAGATATCGGGTTTGAAGACTTCATGGGGAAAAGCGATGTTAGGGTGGAGGCGCCGAAGGTTAGGTTGCATGAAGCTATGGAAATCAAACTCGGACTTTGAATGTAATGAAACTACGACGACGAGAGAAGTAGGCGGGGGGAGAGGGGATAGGGGGAACGTGGGGAAAAAACAAATGGGGAATCGGTTTCTTATTGAAATTTAATTTCTCTTTTCTTAACAATGTATGGGGGGGGTACGCAGCCCGTGGAAATTTCGGATAAAAATTATGCTTCAAAAACCCCATATTTTGAGAACCATAATTCCAGGTTCTTCGGTTCTTCTGCCCAAAGTTCCTCAAAGAGGGCCTTATGCTGTGTCTCCTCCTTGTTCAAATGCTTCTATTATCAACCTTAACCTCAACCCTCCCATTCCTACGTACAGGTGGTAGGGTTGTGTACGGTAATAACGTAAAACAAATGAGAATAAAAAGGTAAGGAATTAAGGGGAAACACGATGATTCAAGACCTTGGAAACAGGAGTCTAGGGACATGAAGGAGGGAAGAGAGAAGGGAGGGAGAAGATTAAGAGAGATGAGAAAAGAACACGACGGTTGTACAAACACACAAACACACATATAATACTAATTGAGGGACTCTTAGGTTAGCTCAAGAGAAGGATGAGAAGAGGAGGAGAGAATGAAGTGTTTATAGAAGGATTTTACGATACCCCAACAACCCCGACCGCTGACCCTATCACCCCCACCACCACCCTCTCTTCCAGGTTTCAATCGTCAACCTCCCTATATTCAATCCGCAACACCTCAAGGTCAATACCAGGTTCAAAGAATGAGATAAACAACCTGAACCCCGACAGGAACTGGGATGTCACAGGTATAACACGTTGTAACCTCAGCAGCGGTACCTTCGACACATCACAGGATGGAAATACAGAGGACGTAGTAATCGACGCGAGTTCACCTTCCAAGAACTCGGGGGTGGTGGGGGGGGGGGGGGGGGGGGG